>CM077181.1:315000-332500 GCA_039654105.1 Coreius guichenoti
CTGTCCGTCTGTCTGTCCGTCCGTCCGTCTGTCTGTCCGTCCGTCCGTCTGTCCGTCCGTCTGTCTGTCCGTCTGTCTCTCACACGAGGGTTCTGTTCTCCCCGCAGCGACGCCTTTGATTTCGAGCACGGGACCGTGATATTGAGAATCAATCAGGGGATGGACATCTCTCACATCCTCAAAGCAGAAGGTACAACAAACTCTCAGAATAACAAGACGTTTCATTTAACATAACACTCAGAAACTATACAACATCCCTGTGTGTGCTCAAGTGTTGAAGATGTGATGCATGTGACAGATGTGTGATAGGCTGATTCTGATATCAAACCACAAAAGGTTGCATCGAACTAACTGTGTTTCCATCCAAAGATGTGAATGTAACTTGTGCACAAAATGTGTGAATAAAAGCAGCATTTATAAACTGTAAGTTTCTGCAATCGGGCTCTTTTCCCTCCATCATAATTGAGTGGCATCTCAGAGCGTCAGGCGAAACACAATAAACATGTGAGACGCTTCTGGAGGAATACACACACACACACACACACACACTAAACGCTTCTGGAGGAATTAAACCAAATCATTCTGATCACAGACTTTGACTCAGGCGTTTCAGAGCCACCAAACCGACATTTGAGATGCTGCGATGCCATTGGTCCACTGGTTAGGCCAGTTATCCAATCACAGCCTCTGCTGAGGGATTTATTCAGTAAATGTGTTTCCATCGTAGTTTATGCGCATGTCTTCAATTGAGTGCAAATGTTTTTATGTGTATGTCTTGGCGTTTTCATCTATCGTTTTTAATGTGATACCCAAAAATGTGCATAAAAATAGGTGAATGGAAACACAGCTACTGATGAATATGTGATGTTGTGTAATTGTCAGAGGAAATGGAGCGCATGATCATGGAGCAGCAGGCGCTGGAGATGGAGGAGAATGACTTTCAGCCGCATGGACGACAAGGATTCTTCAACAGGCCCAAGAAAACTTCCAAAAAAGAGCTGACCAGCAGAGGTACCAACACTCTCAGCTCTTTTGACCCATCAGGTCTTTCCTTCTGCTAGCGCATCCATCAGGAAGGAGCTCTAGCGCTCTAATAAAACCTGATTAAATGTGCCTCTTTAAAACCGTCTGTGCTGCTGTAATCTAATAGTCTGGCCTGAACTCGCACACGTACGGGAATGTTTTTAATAGGCAGAGCGTCTTAATGGGCTCAAGCGCTGCAGACTCAGGTCTTTCTGCATTTACCATTATCTTTATCTTCACTGCCTCTTCCGAAACAGATTCATTCGTTCAGTCACATGTCATTTGGCAGGAGTTCGTATTCCAAACGACTCATTAAACTCTAGTTTGTCGGCTTTTTGTGCTGATGTCCGGGCTAATAAACCACAAACAGTGGTCGCAAAAGTATTTGGACACTTGAGCCAAAATTAAAGATACACCGATCAGGCAGAACATTATGACAGGTGAAGTGAATAACACTGATGATCTCTTCATCACAGCACCTGTTAGTGGGTGGGATATATTAGGCAGCAAGTGAACATTTTGTCCTCAAAGTTGATGTGTTAGAAGCAGGAAAAATGGGCAAGCGTAAGGATTTGAGCGAGTTTGACAAGGGCCAAATTGTGATGGCTAGACGACTGGGTCAGAGCATCTCCAAAACTGCAGCTCTTGTGGGGTGTTCCCGGTCTGCAGTGGTCAGTATCTATCAAAAGTGCTCCAAGGAAGGAACAGTGGTGAACCGGAGACAGGGTCATGGGCGGCCAAGGCTCATTGATGCACGTGGGGAGCGAAGGCTGGCCCGTGTGGCTGATCAAACAGACGAGCTACTGGAGCTCAAATTGCTCAAGAAGTTAATGCTGGTTCTGATAGAAAGGTGTCAGAATACACAGTGCATCACAGTTTGTTGCGTACTATTTGTCTCATATTTAATGACATTTGCATCATTGATTCTGTTATTTTCCTGTTTAGTACTGTGAAACAAGAAATAAAGCTGACCTGACCTGACTTGATCTTAGACGTCATCTGTTTCCCTCTCTTCAGTTTCTCTGGATGTTCCTCACACATCAGATCTGGCGAAGATGAACCAGCGTCTGGTGGAGGCCAGCAGCCAGTTTAAGCAGAAACAGGGCAAAGGGACGATCGATGTTTGGTGGCTGTTTGATGACGGAGGTGAGCAGAAAGCCTGGCATGTTCTTCTGTCCTGTGAGGTTTAAAGTGTGACGGTTCATGTTGTTCATGTGCAGGTCTCACGCTGCTCCTGCCTCACATTCTGACCACACGGAAGAAATGGAAAGACTGCAAACTCAGAATCTTCATCGCCGGGCAGCCTGAACGTATCGAACAGGACAAAGACGAGTATGTCAGCTAGTGGTCCACCGATATATCTGCCGATATTTGGCCTTTTTTAAGTATTACATTGGTCGATAAGTTTTCCTGTTCGGTCAATGTGTCAACTTTTATTTTAACAGTGTGTGGGACTTTTATTTTGAAAGCACTGAGAACGCCATCCGAACTCCCATTCTTCGTCTTCATTAGTTCACTGTCTCAAGTCCAAGTTTTCTTTTACATTTTCATTTTCAAATTAATTAATTTCTAATTCAGTAAATATTAGTGGTCGACTGATATATCACCAAGGCCGATATATCGGCTGATATTTGGTATTTTTTAATTATCGTATTGGCCGATACGTTTTTCTGTTTGGTCAATGTGTCAACTTTTATTTTGACATTGTGTGGCACTTTTATTTTGAAAGTGCTGAGAACGCCATCCGAACTCCCATTCTTTGTCATCATTAGTTCACTGTCTGAAGTCCAAGTTTTTTTTATAATTTCATTTTCAAATGAACTATTTCTAATTTAGTAAATATTAGTGGTTGACCGAGATATCGGCTGATATTTTACATTTTTATATATATATTGGCATTGGCCGATAAGGTTTTCTGTTTGGCCAATGTGTCGACTTTTATTTTGACATTGTGTGGCTCTTATATTTGAAAGTGCTGAGAAAGCCATCCGAACTCCCATTCTTCGTAAAGAAATTATTTCTAATTTAGTAAATATTAGTGGTCGACCGATATCGCCAAGGCTGATATATCGGCTGATATTTGAAATTTTTATATATATATTGGCATTGGCTGATAAGGTTTTCTGTTTGGCCGATGTGCGACTTTTATTTTGACATTGTGCGGGACTTTTATTTTGAATTTAATTCAGTAAATATTAGTGGTCGACCGATATATCAGCCGATATTTGACATTTTTACATATCGGCATTGGCTGATAAGTTTGGCCGATGTGTCGTTTTTTTTTAACAGTTTCTTTATGAAAAATACTATAATAGGATTACAGAATCAAGAAGTTGCCATCTAAAGTATAAGTCTGTTTATTTTACAAATTAATGTTTGTATTTCTAATTTAGTAAATATTAAGTAAAATACATATAAATTTAATTTCAGCAATTATGCATGTGTTTTTACTATATTTAAATTAGTGTGAGATAATCGGCTTTATATCGGCCACTCTGTTCTAAGATATTGGCATCGGCCATCAAAAAATCAATATGGTTGACCACTAGTAAATATTATGCAAAGTAAATATTAATTATATAAAAAATATATAACAATATAAATAAAATATAAAAAAAATAAATGTAATTTCAGCAATTGTTATGCATGCAATTTTACTGTCTTTAAATTAAATAATGTGATATCATATATATCGGCTTTATATCGGCCATCTTGCTCTCTAAAAATATATTGTTATATATTTTTTATATAATTAATATTTATTTTGCATAAAATTTACTAGTGGTCAACCATATTGATTTTTTGATGGCCGATGCCAATATCTTAGAACAGAGTGGCCGATATAAAGCCGATTATCTCACACTAATTTAAATATAGTAAAAACACATGCATAATTGCTGAAATTAAATTTATATGTATTATCACTGACATTGAGTCACACGACACTGAAGCTATAGAACGACAGTGGAGCTGCTTCTAATACAACAACTGAAAGATGATGACTAGTAACCCGTGTGTTTTCACTGTGACCGTCTGTCAGAATGCAGTTGCTTATGAAGAAGTTCAGGATCAAATGCGACAACATCAAAGTTATCTCAGACCTCAACGTCAGGCCCAGCACAGAGAGGTACGGATGAAAAACACACGCAATTAATCCTCATTTCATTCACTGACACACGCTCCATGTACTCACTGCTGACTGTGTGTTAGCTGGAAACTCTTCCAGGACATGATCGAGCCGTTCCGTCTGCACGAGGGTTCGAAGGAGACGACGCAGGCCGAGGCTCTGAGGAAAGAGCATCCCTGGAAGATCACAGACGCCGAGCTCGACGCCTTCGAGGAGAAGGTAGAGTCTCGTACGGCTGTCCTGAAGAACACACGAGAGCTGCATTAGTGCTCGTGTGCTTCTGATGGATTTTCAATGTCTTAATCTGTGCATCTGTTCAGGGTATATTTGCATATTTATTTTTTTTTTTTTCACGGACCCCCCTTAAAGGCACAATATGTAAGATTTAACCCATAGCATCTGATTATTAACATATAGATAGTGAACAGAAGCGGGCCCAGGACAGAGCCTTGAGGTACACCTGAGGTGCTTCTGAAGTACGACAACTAAAAATCTCACTGGATTATTACAATTAATGGCAAAAGGATTGTTTAGGAATGGGAACTGATATTCCCTACTGACACACTACATCAAAAGATATAAATAACTGGTTTAAAGGCACAATATGTAACCACTAGAACAGTGTTATATATTTTGTTGACTTGTGTATTTACATTATCCCAAATGTTTCCAAGAATGTTTAAATCCAGAGAAATAAGGGATTTTACCCAGGACACGGCCCGTGTGTGTGCGTTGCCTATCAATGACATCATACCCGCGTTACCCTCCGGTTTTATTTTGTAGAAACCATGGAAACACCAAAGACGCTTTAATATATGATGTGTTTTATTAGACAGGTGAGCAACTGTTTGGATCATTCATGGACAGAAACTAATCATTGTTCTCCAGCTCAACACAGTTTATTGTTTAGATCTGGTGTTCCTGATTTACCGCGAGTACCATGTTTTACCTTGCCTAATATGATCTAGCTCACTGCAGTGTGAACAAGTGTCTCATAGTAGCGACGAGCGAATGCACAGAGTACCATTATAACATCACTTTAACACACTCAAATGTGTGTAATATGATAAAACAACGCTGCGTTCCCCCACACACACATGAGCGGAAGCGCTCGTCTGACAGAATAAAAGCTCCGCCAAATCCAGGCGTCATCAAGCTACTCCTTTGTTTTGAATAAGTGACCTATAGCGGTGGAAAATTACATACTGTGCCTTTAAGGCCCTCTGGGAGTCCCCAAACCCCGGTTTTTACACTAACATGTGTGTTTTGCCATCTACAGACAATCCGGCAGGTGCGTCTGAATGAGCTTCTTCAGGAGAGCTCGAGAGCAGCTAAACTCGTGGTGGTGTAAGTCACATCCTCATCAGCATCATGTGTGTGTGTGTGTGTCAGTACGCTGATCATGTGTGTGTGTGTTACAGGAGCATGCCCATCGCCCGTAAAGGCTCCGTCTCTGATTATCTGTACATGGCCTGGCTGGACGCGCTCACAAAGAATCTCCCGCCGACCCTCCTGATCCGTGGAAACCACCAGAGCGTGCTGACCTACTACTCATGAACAATAAAACCTTCTCTAAATGCACACACAAACACAGCATACTACCAAACTACTTATACTATTTCTGAGGTATGCATATTGTGTGTATGACTTATTTGATCAGACATTTTTATATAAGTAACATTAAAAATGCTAAATAAAAAGCCATGCACTGAATTTAGCATGTGATATAAATAGCACACTACTGATTGTAACATGTTGCATACTTTAAAGATACTGCCCCCTACTGGACACATGTGGTTATAACAACAACATATCTGTGTGAACAGTATAAAAGCACTTTAGTGTCAAATTATTCATGTTTTAAACATGTTTTTGTAAATATGTTCACTAACGGCCCATTATGATATTATCTTGCCAATCCTATTTATATTTCTGTGGTACTGGGAAAGATTGTTTGAAATTAGTTCATGTTATATATTTAAATTCAATTACATACATATGTTTTCTCACAGTAAATAAAGAAATTTTTGGAAAATGCATTCGAATGCTAAAGTTGGTAGGTTTTTCCCTTTAAGTTACTGTTTGAATGTGATATGCCAAATTAAATAATTTATTATGACTTCTTAGTCATAAATATGAAATGAGAAGTCGAAAGTATGACTTAAAAAGTCGAAATTATGACATAAGCTCGACTTTTTAACTGAGCGGGGAGTCACGTCTCTTGTAATTATGATTTTGTATGTCATTCGACAAATTTCGACTTTTTATGCCTTTATTAATTAACAAAGCATGTATTTTGTGGCAGAAACGGGCTTCCATAAAGCTCAGATCAGGGTGATTATCCGAAGTAATTCATTTCACCTGAGTATTTAACGCTGACAGGATGACGTCGTGCCCAGTTTCTCCCTTAGGATAAGCCGCTTCACATTCACGTGATTCCGTTTCACTCTGAATTAACGAAACAGAATCGCGATGGAAGGTGAGTTGACTGAGTTCAAACGGCTTGACCGTTACCATATCATAATATCATTATACAGAACAAATCAGTGACCGTTACACTGCACGATGGGGAAAAAACTACAACTCCCAGAATGCAACACACACAAACACAAATGGCGGTTGAAGATGTTGCTTCGATCTGTTTTTGTCGTTGCTGTTCGCGGTTTAAACGGATTTGTGTTCAGAGGTCAGCAGCTTTATAGAAACTAAAGCGAAATATATATATATATATATGTATTTTTAATATCTGACTGCAGCCGCTGGACTTAAATCACAGTTAACTCTCTAATTTATTCATGAATAAAAATGTGATTCACCACTGCTGAAATGTGATCTAGGTACACTGACAAAGGGAGAATAGTGAATGCAGTACGTCTAGAAACATTTCTGCTATATAATTTAATAATGACAACTCGTTTAAGCAATTCCTGATTTAAATAAAATGCTGTACATACTCCTGTGACGTTATGACGCATTACGTCATGCAGTGCCCACCACTCACAACGTTTCCCGCGGTGGGCTAGTTCAAATGATGCGCGCGAGATTTTGGCGCGCTCAAATCCACAGTATCCACTCAGTTTTGCCGTGAACTGCACGCGCGCGTCAGTAAAATGCCCTGCTCTGAAGTTACAGAAGCGGTTTCACCGCAGAAGAGATGCAAGAGTGATGCGGTGAACGGACTCGAAGAACAGAAGGTGCTGAAATTCGCCAAACTGACAGAAAACGCCACGACACCGAGCCGAGGATCGAACCGAGCCGCGGGATTCGACCTGTACAGGTGATTCTCAGCGCTCACGTTCATATGTGGTATGAAATCTTTCGACCTGCAGAAAGCACTTGGATTTCCAATGCATGTTTTTTTATATATATATATATATATATATATATATATATATATATATATATATATATATATATATATGTATGTGTGTATATGTGTATGTATGTATGTATGTATGTGTGTGTGTGTGTGTGTGTGTATATATGTTTAATACAAATATACTGTCATGTTATTTGGGCACGTGTGTGTGTTTCAGTGCGTATGACTACAGTATCGGGCCGATGGACAAAGCTCTGGTCAAGACGGACATCCAGATCGCGGTTCCACACGGATATTACGGCAGAGTAGGTGAGCGAGAGTCACGTGTCCTTCCACATTATTTGGAATATATTCATTTTCGCCACACAAGAAAACCAAATCAAGCTTTGGTGAATCTTAATTATGATTATCTAAATTATGAGAAGTTTAAACTGACATGTCATAATTATGGCATATTTATGAGATTAAATAGTTGTATAAAGTCATAATTATGAGAAGTGAATGAGAAAAAGCTGAAATCATGATATAATAAATCGAAATGATGACTTAAATTATCATTGACAAACTGGCTTAATCTTTTGACTTTGACAGTCGAAATTGATATTAAATGTTTTTAATCTCATATTAATGACTTGGTATGTCATTCGAATTATTGCAAATTTCAACTTTTTCCTCATTTAAATTTATGCCATAGTTTTAACTCTAATTTTGACTAGGTCATAATTATGACACTTATGAGATTTATAAAGTCGAAATTATAGTGTATAAAATCATAGTTATGACTTACGAAGTCATAATTGAGGAAGTCAAAATGAGTTGAAATTGACATTATAATTCACAAATTAAGTTATGACGGTCAAATAGCAAAATCGAAATAGACATTCATAAATTCAACTTTAATCTCAGATTTATGACTTGGTATGTCATTCGAGTTTTTGCAAATTTCAACTATCCTCATAAATTGAACTTTTTTTTAAACGCATAATTTTGACTGTCATTATTGAGTAAAAAATTGAAATTATGGTGTATAAAATCAATTATGGCATACTAAGTCATAACTAGGAGAAAGTCAAAATGAGAAGTTGAAATTGACATTATAATTGACAAATGAAATTGACAGTCAAAATTATAATAAATTGAAATTTATGACATTCATAAATCAGTCATTCGAGTTTTCGAACTTATGATCTCAGTTTCAACTTTTTCCTTAATTATGACTTATGCCATAGTTTTAACTTTTGACTAAGTCATAATTATGACTAATTAGATTTAAAAAGTCATAATTGAGGAAAATGTTGAGATTGAGTTGGAGTCATAATGACAATTGTTTTGTTTTTTTTGTTGTTTTTAAAGATTAACTATAAAAGAGTTGAAGTTATGACCCTCTTGTCATAATTTTGATTGTCATTTTCAACCCTTTCTCATAATTTCGACTTTCTATTAATTGACTCATTGTCAATTTTGTCAGTTTAGCAAACCACAAGCATCCACAAGCATCCAATCAATCCCCCGCACAGAATCAAGCCCCGTCCTACATTTGTTCTTGTTTGAGAAGTGTTTCACTCGATATACGGCACAATAGAGGAGAAAAGACGAGTGTAACTTCCCTTTCACGTGAGTGTAACGCTCTGTCTTGTGTTGCAGCTCCTCGCTCGGGTCTCGCTGTGAAGCACTTCATCGATGTGGGCGGTACGTCGCTCGTGAACGACCTTCACTGTTGACATCAGGATGTGACGTGTGTTTTGTGATCTCACGTGTGTAATGTCTTACAGCTGGTGTGGTGGACGAGGACTACAGGGGCAATCTGGGAGTCGTGCTCTTCAACTTCAACAAAGAGCCGTTTGAAGGTGAGCGAGGAATAAACCGTTTATTAACCATTAACCATCTATTGTTAGGGGTTCAAGAGCGTAGCGCTGAGACTCTATTGTAATTGTTAAATTGTCCAAGGATCAGCATTCTCTAAGTCATAGAGACTTGAAACTTTGAGGGCTGGTAGCACTCACACCGCCTACAACGACACCAAAGCTCGTCCCAATCGGCCTGACGGGGGCGCTACAGCGCTCAGAAGTACGAAGTGGCTCATGGCTCCTAAAGCGCTAGACGTAGACTCAAGTGTCTTATATTGTCAGAATCCTTGGCTCAAGACAGACACTTTGGTGAACCTAGTCCTTGGTTTTTTGTCTTATCGGAACTAAAGCAAAATTCTCTGAAGAGTGAATATCAATAATTATCGAAATTCAAAATTTCAATTCACGGTCACTAAGGGGAGCCAAAATGTTCGATGTGGGCAGGGCCACTTTTACTGAAATGGCTAAAATTGTGAACGGAACGAGATATTTTCACCAAACTTGGGACACGTGTATGAGCTCAATCTGAGGCCACATGAAAAAAATCACGACGATTGGCCACATGGTGGCGCTATAACAGTAAAAAAGCATGAAAATGGCTATAACCACCAAACCGTTAGTCCGATTGACTTAAAAATGGGCACGCAGTCTCTTTGTCCAGAGTGCCATGTCGGTCTATGAGGACATTGGCGTATCTCAAAAAAAGATGGCCGCCATCGCCCAATGAAATTTGAGCATCTATTAGAGTGATTGGAACGAAACTCGGTATGCGTCATCGGCACGATGTCCTGAAGGAGCCTGAGAAGTTTCAAGCCAGTGTTTTTCACGGGAGTCACCTCTTTAGGCTCCTGAATCCTTGCCGAGTCCAACGATAACAAACATTCCAGGCCTTATGGTTTGTGCAACGTTGTGATTTAGTGCTTAAAAAAAAAACTTTTGTGAATATCTTCGAAACCGTTAGTCCAATCGAAACGAAACCACCGCAGGAAATTCGAAAACATAGGTCAATCGCTGAACAACGTCAATAATGATAGGAAGTGGCAAAAAAATCCAATCAATGTCGTCCATGGGTCATTTTTATGCTCTCATAAATGTGTCTATAACTGCAAAACGAATATTTACACCACATTTTACTCATGTATGGGCACACTCTGAGGATACCAAAAAAAAAAAGTGGTGGCGATCGGACCATAGGTGGTGCTATAACTCAAACCTTTAAAAAAAAAAAAAACATTTTTCCTTAGAAAATTGGCTGTAAATGGTCTTTTCCAAGTGGTTACATGCTTGCTAAATAAAACATATCTTTTTACACATGTGCCTAAAGGCCTTAAATGCTTGAACCACGATAATTGTTGCTTGCAGCTATATTTATTATTATTATTATTATCTGACATGTTTCCTCGTGCAGTGAAGAAAGGAGACCGCATCGCTCAGCTGATCTGTGAGCGGATCTGTTACCCGGAGCTGCAGGAGTTACAGGTGAACATTATAAACCGGTCATAAACACTCGCTTTGACACGAGCATCTGCAGTTAAACTGTGTTTCTTTGTTTTCCTCGTTTCAGACGTTGGATGAGACGGAGAGAGGAGCGGGCGGCTTCGGCTCCACTGGCACCAACTGAACTCACTTCATGTTACAATAAAATTTCTACTTAAAATGCTTTTTTTTTTTTTTTTTTTTTTTTTTTTTAAATTAGTAACACTTTACAGTAAGGTCTGGTTTGTTAATGCATTATTGACTAGCAATACAGTTCTTACAGTATTTGTTACATCACAGTGCATTAATACAACTTTTGATTTTAATAAAGTATTAAATGTTGTGATTAATATTAATAAATGCTGTAAAAGGATTTAGTTCAGGTTAATTAATGAAACCTTACTGTGAAGTGATACTGTTGAATTATTTCACTGGGATTGTTTTATGTAAATCACTTAATGACAGTTAAATTAGTTCTGTGCAATATGTTCATGTAGATTCTGAAGATGTTTTATTTAATGATTATATTTCACAGTGTTGACTTTCTGCATTCAGTTACCCAGATTTTTTTTTCTACATTACTGTATTCATTCAAATTAAAGTGGTTTTGTTTTTCCATCTTTTAACTTTATTTTATACTTGATATTTTGGTAACACTTTATAATAAGGTTTCATTTAACACATCAGTTTGCTCATTGCAGGGTTTTAGTTTAAAACATTAATCGTGAATGTCGCTCCGGAGCCGCTGGGTGGCGCTACAGGCCAGCTTATAAAAACATCCGCAGCCATAATGAACAGGCTACTGCTGCTGTACTATGCCCTAAAAGTATGTTCTGTTTTTGTGAAGAAAAAGTAAATAATTTTGAGTGTAGCAGAATAGTAGGCACGCTGTGAGACAAACTACTTCGTCTTTAACGACGCTCTGTCGTTTAGTCACGTGCATCTTGTCACCGTTAAAATCCTCCCAATTTAAATTGAATTTCCTACCGTTTCGGAGAGAAGTGCAGAAACACATGTGGGTCTTTCATGCGGAGACTCTCCTCATGTGTTTCCAATTTGCATAATGATGAATTTAAAAGTTAATGATCATTGACCAATCATTAGTAACGTTCACAATGCTGTTGCAGATGAAATATGTGGATAAAATTGATAAATATCTTTTCGTCAGGTTAAATACTGATAATTATTCACTCAAACCCCTTTATCTAAACTGCTCTACTTAACCGTCAAACACGCACATCCGTCATGTTTGTAGTTTTTTAACACTTTTTATCCGTGTTTGTAGTTCTAATCGAATCCTTGTCCAACGCGAAATGGCTGTGGGCAATATTAGCCATTAGAGTGTGTATCGATCTGCACTTTGGGAAAAGTAGATCATCCGGGTATCTTTGGAATACTCATTTCATCATACTACGATTTGGAACACAAATATTATATTATCATTTCGAATAGTAGCAACCACCCAGAACATCATGTCAACCAGACAGAACATCCTGGCAACAGCATAGCAACCACCCAGAATACCTTAGCAACCACCCTGAGTACCTTAGCAACAACTCAGAATACCCTTGCAACCACACCAAGTACCCTAGCAACCACCCAGAGTAACTTGGCAACCACCCAGAATACCCTAGCAACCAGGCCAAGTACCTTAGCAACCACATAGCAAACACCCTGAGTACCCTAGCAACCACCCGAGTACCTTAGCAACCGCATAGCAATACCCTAGCAACAACCCCAAGTACCTTAGCAACCACATAGCAAAACCCTAGCAACCACTCACAGTACACTAGCAAGCGCATAGCATATCATAATTCTTATCTATGTATCTATCTATCTACTATTTCCAACTAAAAACCTTCAAACCTTAAGCTTTTAAAACTACAAACTTTCTGGCTAGGCTTTTTCAAGCCAACTTAAAGTTTGTTTCCAAACTTTGTTAGGACAAATAGTATGCGAATGGGACACAGCAACAACCTTTTGGCCGCCATTGTAAGTCCACAAGACCGCAAGTGCACATGAAGTGTGCCATTTGGGACAGAGCCAAAACCAGACTGAATTTGGACTAAGTAGAATCTGGACAATATAAGAGTTTTCATTTGTGTCACGTTTTGATCACTGTTTTACTAAAACGAGGAAAATGAGTTTTTTGCTGCTTCCAAAATGGAATACTTCCTTACTATGTAATATGAGAAAAACAGTCAACAGTAGTATACTAGTCTGAATACTATCTGAAAAACAGCAGGCAGAAAGTAAATATGGCGAATAAGCTCCGCCTTCTAAATGAAAGAGCCAATCGTTGATTAGTAAAGTCATCATCACTGCAGCTGCCGTTAGAAGCTCCGGTTGCTATAGAAACAGGCAGTGTTCTGGAGACGCACGTTTAGGACTGCGCATGCGCATTAGGGTATGTCCAGGCTGGAAAAATTCATTTTTTTGTCACGATTCGAGCGTTTATCAACGAAATGTATGTCAGTTGTTGTCAGATTTCATTGGTGATTTCAAATATGAAATTTAATCGTAAGCTTGGCGAACAGTTTTGGAGAATTTGATGTTTCCCCATTTAAAGAGATAGGAGCTGCACTTTCATATGCCCGAGAGGCGTTTCTAAGATGGCCGCCGAGTGCAAAGACGTGAAAGACGTACCTTTTTAACATTCGCGAAGTAAATTCAAATGTAGCTCCTACTCAGACAGTACTTACCTTTGACTGCTATTGTAAATCAGTGACTGTGGATTTGAAATTATGAAAACAACAAAATTCTTTATCATCCACAGATTTAGATTTTGTGTGGTTTTTGTTGAGATCAGATAAACTGCTCATCATCTTTACCGCCTTACAAAAATGGTAATACTATAGTACTGATGTACACCATTGTGCTGAATAAATCATATTCATGTAAATTAACTGTACCCTAATATACATTAATTAACTCTATTAATATTTATACCCTATTATATTTCAACTGGCCTGAAGCAACAGGTTTACTTGATTATCCATCATAATTTTTTTTATAAAAATCATGTGTATCAAATATGTTCATCAGGCTTTTGAGGAAGGTTTATTAGTTCATGTCAATCATCATTGTATTGCATTGCATTATATGTTTGAAAACTATTAAACTAAGCATTAAAATATCTTACTAAGATATTATTGGCAGATATTTATATGCATTTTATGCAAGTATCTGCTATTCTGTCAAATATCTCATTGCTTTACATTACAAGCATCAGGATTTCACCGATATACACCGATCAGGTATAACATTATGACCACCTTCCCAATATTGTGTTGGTCCCCCTTTTGCTGCCAAAACAGCCTTGACCCACGGATGCTCGATTAGATTGAGATCTGGGGAATTTGGAGGCCAAGTCAACACCTCAAACTCGTTGTGCTCCTCAAACCATTTTTGCTTTGTGTCAGGAGCATTATCCTGCTGAAAGAGCCACAGCCACCAGGGAATACCGTTTCCATGAAAGGGTGTACATGGTCTGCAACAATGCTTAGGTAGGTGGTACGTGTCAAAGTAACATCCACATGGATGGCAGGACCCAAGGTTTCCCAGCAGAACATTGCCCAAAGCATCACACTGCCTCCGCCGGCTTGCCTTCTTCCCATAGTGCATCCTGGTGCCATGTGTTCCCCAGGTAAGCCACGCACACACACCCGGCCATCCACGAGATGTAAAAGAAAACGTGATTCATCAGACCAGGCCACCTTCTTCCATTGCTCCGTGGTCCAGTTCTGATGCTCACGTGCCACTGTTGGCGCTTTCGGCGGTGGACAGGGGTCAGCATGGGCACCCTGACTGGTCTGCGGCTATGCAGCCCCATACGCAACAAACTGTGATGCACTGTGTATTCTGGCACCTTTCTATCAGAACCAGCATTAACTTCTTGAGCAATTTGAGCTCCAGTAGCTCGTCTGTTTGATCGGACCACACGGGCCAGCCTTCGCTCCCCACGTGCATCAATGAGCCTTGGCATAATGTTATGCCTGATCGGTGTAAATATCAGCATCTGCCCCCAATTGTATATTTTTGCTCCGTTTGAGCTGATTTTTCCTCCATATTCTCACTATATGAGCCATAAAAGCCTGATGTATCGAATATGATACTCAACAAAAAAAACATTTGCAAACACATATATAGTCTAAAGGTTAAATAAACGGTTCCATTTAAAAAAAAAAAAATTCTCTGACTATTATTTCATATGTCAGGCTTTACTGGGTTAATGATTACCACAGTATTAGTTTACAATACAATCGTCATGTGACTTTTCAGTTGCTCAGTATAAACTCTTGAACGAATCATGATTCTGAATGTGTTTCTAAGAGGAACCGACAGAGATTCTGAAATCAAGCTGGAGTAAGGCAAGCGGTCGAGTCGACCCGTACAACCAAAAATATGTTTTTATTGTGAATGTACAACTAAACCCCTCGCAGGTGTGAGCACAGAACGCCGTGGTTCTCCAGGCCGAGGCCAGACGGCCGATGACGCGGTGAGCGTGTGTGTGGAAGTGTGTGTGGCCGTGAGACCTCAGTGCATGGATCGAGTCACAGAAACACAGTTTACAAGTAGTTGGTCATTATAAGAAGCACCATTACAAACCCCTCCGCTCCAGGGGTCCTCTAGTTTACATCGCGAGTAACAAAGTGACACGGTTACAGTATAGACACACTTAAATTACATGTGGTATAGTTGCAGGAGAGAACAGAAAGCGTCGGTCAGCCGCGGACGATTATTACAGTGCATGAATCAATGCGCTCACGTGACTGCACTGCAAAACATGATGATCTTCCTCAGTGTTTCTGTCTCGTTTCCCAGCACAAATATCTAAACATTCTTAAATCAAGACACATTTACTGGAGGAGCAAAATGACATCAAGTCTTGAAAATATATCAAAATGAAGAGAGTTTTTGCTTAAAACAAGAACATCTGCCAATGGGGTCAGAAAAATAATCTTGTTTTTTCTGTGAATTAAGTTCTATTGGCAGACATTTTGCCAATTTTTACAATCTTAAGTCATTTAGAGATGTCATATTAGTCTTGCTGTTGTTTTCTGGCTCTACTAGAACAGGTTTTCAACTCAAAACTCACTGTGACAAAATGTGTTATAATAATGATTTTATAATGTCTAAATATGAATGCAAAAGCAAAACCTGTGAACAGAACTATATTAGTGAGTGACAGAACTCAGATTATAACCAGCAGATGGCAGCAGAGGAACACTCAGTGCTCGCTTTCATTTCAACAATTCCAACAATTTTTCCATGTTAACGCCATTAAGCATGCTCACACAAACACACACACACACACACACACACACACACATTTAGAGATGCTACATTAAATAGGGCCCTTTTTCAGTCTTGCTGTTGTTTTCTGGCTCTACTAGAGCAGGTTTTCCTGCTTGAATGTTGATTATTTCCTCATATTCTCCATTGTTGCGGCTCCTCTCTTCCCAGTCTGTCAGTAACGCTCTGTTTAGTTCCTGTCTCTATGAAGCCCCTCCTTCTGAAAAGCACACTGTGCTCTGATTGGTCGGCTGGAGTAGTGTGTTGTGATTGGTGTTTGGGAAATGTCCCGCCCCTTACCATAACCGCCAGTTTCAACACACTACTAACTAACTCAACCAGGCCCCGCCCCTTTATTCTGCGTATTAATTATAATGAGGAATATTGTGACGTGTTGGTTCCCGGAAGAAGACTACAATGGAAGCTCAAACAGCAACATTACACACTAAAGAAAGATAAACATGGTAAACTTTAAGTTTCTTTTTCTGACTCCACTAGCAGATATTTTTTGGTTGTTTGAAGCAACAGCTCATTTGATTTAAGCCATTTTGCTTCTCAAGTGTCTTGATTTAAGAATGTTTAGATATTTGTACTGGAAAACAAGGCAGAAACACTGATGAAGAACTGGTTTTGTGCAGTGCAGCAGCAGTAAGATGCGATAGACTGAACGGCGAGAGAGAGAGAGCGAGGCTCTTCGGCACGCGTGCGGCTTGCGTCCGTTCCTCCACAGCTGCTATATTCGATGCGAGCGTATGATGGAGTGGAAGCGCGCGGTGCGACAGGCGCTGGTCTTTGGCCGTAGCTGCGGCAGTCAGTCTGTCTGTTTGGTGAATCAGTGCAGGACGATCTGTACTCGCATGAGCAGAGCGTCTCCCAGCTGCCCGCTGAGGTAGTCCGTGTCCGGCCGCTCTTCCGTTGGTTCTTCCCTACCGGACAGGGGCACGCTGCGGATTTGTAAATAATACGCCCCCGGCTGGAGAGCTTTCTTCTTGGATATGTGCAGGTAGCTGATGCCGTCCTTCAGGTTCATCCTGAACAGGCCGTTGTCGTTGCCGTAGTCGATGGTGTAGCGCACGTGGTTGGTGAGCGTCGACAGCGCCGGGACGAAGTCGATGATGTGGTCTTTGCTCTTCAGCGTGCTGATGTTCAGACGGAGCTGGAGCGTGTCGTCCACGTCCACACTGGCCAGACTGACCGAGTCCAGATCGTTCTGGAGAGAAACACACTCCGTTAGAGGAAGGATTTTTCCTTTAAACCACACATTCAGACACGTACAGACTCGAAGATAAATGAACAGAAACTGGGAGTGTTGATATATTTTGCCCTAATGTTGCATTCACCTACCCACCCACAAAAAACTGCTTATAAATCTGTTGTTAGGCAAAATACTGCAACATGTTTTCTTTCAATTAG
>CM077181.1:337500-340000 GCA_039654105.1 Coreius guichenoti
GTACCAGGGTAAATGTGTTTCTCCTCCCCCATAAACGTCTATTTAGTGCACTAGTCTAACTATACACGACAATATGGTTAACATCATTATATAATGTGTATTCAGTGTTTCTCTGCTCTCACCGATGCAGGCCGTGTGGTGTTGAGTGAATCCTGACGGGCATTTGCAGGTGAATCCTCCGATGGTGTTTACACACAGGAACTGACAGTTGTGTTGTTTGGTGGCGCATTCGTCCAGATCTGAGAGAGAGAGACAGAGTCAGACCGACACACACACACACACGTGCGCTCTGTCCCGCCGGTGAACCTGAGCTCTGAGACTGCAGGCGTAAATAATGATGTGTGTGTTCAATCAGGCTTGTGTTTAGCTCTTATCTGGGGCAGGAGGAAGTGAGATTTAGTCTAGACCCACTAACCGCTCTGTGTGTGTGTGTGTGTGTGTGTGAGTGAGTGTGTGTGTGAGTGAGTGTGTGTGTGTGTGTGAGAGAGTGTGTGTGAGCGAATGTGTGTGTGTGAGCATGTGGGTGAGTGTGTGTGTGTGAACGAATGTGTGTGTGAGCATGTGGGTGAGTGTGAGAGAGTGTGTGTGTGTGTGTGTGTGAGTGAGTGTGTGTGTGTGTGTGTGAGACTGTGTGTGTGTGTGTGTGTGTGTATGTGTGTGTGTCTAAGTGGTGTCCGCAAAATAACATAGGGTTCATAGACAATTGGAAAAGCTTTTGGGGCAGACCTGACCTGTTGAAAAAATTCATCCTTCCTGGGATGGTGCCACTCTTCTCTCTAGTAATTTGGCACATAGTCTTAGAGCTAAACCTTGACTAACTGGGGCCCAGGTCAGGAAGCAGACGGACTGGCTTACCCGACCGCCTGCTAGCTGACTCACGTCACAGAAGTCAGATAAATCCCAGCGCATAGAGACTCTTTCACCTAGATATTATCACATAGAGACTGTGTCTGTTCCCAGAATTAGTAAATACAAAAAAACATCAAAACCATTCAACGGTAAAAATTTAATTGATGTCCAACAAATAAACAACAGATATAATACAGATGATCAAATGATAAAGCTCGGGCTGCTGAATATTCGATCCCTTTCCCCAAAAGCGCTTATTGTTAATGATATGATTACAGATCATAACCTAGATGTGCTGTGTTTGACAGAAACCTGGCTAAAACCTGACGACTACATTACTTTAAATGAGTCCACCCCTCAAGATTATTGTTATAAACACGAGCCGCGTCTGAAAGGTAAAGGGGGAGGTGTTGCTGTAATTTATAATAATATCTTCGGTATTACTCACAAGTCTAGTTTCAAATATAATTCCTTTGAATTTTTGGTGCTTTATGTAACGTTATGTAGTATAAATGATAAATCCCGTTTGACTTTTGTGCTGGCTACTGTATACAGGCCACCAGGGCACCATACAGACTTTACCAGAGAATTTGCTGATTTTCTATCAGAGTTAGTACTGGCTGCAGATAAAGTCCTAATTGTTGGCGATTTCAATATCCATGTAGATAATGAAAAAGACGCATTGGGATTGGCATTTAGAGACATTCTAAACACATGTCAGGACCCACTCATCGCCGTAATCATACGTTAGACCTAATACTGTCACATGGAATAAATGTTGATGCTGTTGAAATTCTGCAGCAGAGCGATGACATCTCAGATCATTACCTAGTATCATGTATACTTAATTTAGCAAAGCCGTCCCCTCGCTTCAAATATGGCAGGACTATCACCGCTGCCACTAAAGATTGCTTTGTAAATAATCTTCCTCATCAGTTTCATCTCCTCAGCATCCTAGATAGCCTAGAGGAACTCGATGTTGCAACAGAAACTATTGACTCTCTCTTTTCCAGCACTTTAGACACAGTTGCTCCCCGGCCCTTAAAAAAGATTAAAGAAAATAGTCCAACGCCGTGGTACAACGAGCACACCCGGGCCCTTATAACAGCAGCCAGAAAAATGGAGCGCAGCTGGAAGAAAACAAAACTGGAGGTTTTTCGCATTTTGTGGAAAGAGAGCATGATTGCATACAGAAAGGCCATAAAAACTGCTAGATCTGCTTATTTCTCGACTCTCTTAGAAGAAAACAAACATAACCCTAGGTATTTATTCGATACAGTGGCTAAATTAACCAAAAATAAAGCTTCAACTTCTGATGTTTGTAAACAGCACAGCAGTAATGACTTTTTGAACTTCTTTACGTGTAAGATTGATAATATTAGGAAAAAAATCATAACCATGCAGCCGTCTACTACAGTATCACATCAGACAGTGCATTGTAGTGTCACTGAGGAAAAATTACATTCATTCACTGCTATAGGAGAAGAAGAATTGGCTAAACTCGTTAAATCATCAAAATCAACAACATGTATGCTCGACCCTATACCGACTAAGCTACTAAAAGAGATGCTTCCAGAGGTCATAGATCCTCTTCTTAATATCATTAATTCATCCTTGACATTAGGATATGTACCGAAAACTTTTAAGTTGG
>CM077181.1:345000-352500 GCA_039654105.1 Coreius guichenoti
TTATAGTTATCACTATATTTACCGTTATAGTTATCGCTATAGTTATTCTTATAGTTATCACTATATTTACCGTTATAGTTATCGCTATAGTTATTCTTATAGTTATCGCTATATTTATCGTTATAGTTATCACTATATTTATCGTTATAGTTATCACTATATTTATCGTTATAGTTATCGCTATAGTTATTCTTAGTTATCACTATATTTATCATTATAGTTATCACTATAGTTATTCTTATAATTATCGCTATATTTATGGTTATAGTTATCACTATATTTACCGTTATAGTTATCGCTATAGTTATCGCTATAGTTATTCTTATAGTTATTGCTATATTTATCGTTATAGCTATCACTATAGTTATTCTTATAATTATCACTATATTTATTGTTATAGTTATCACTATATTTACTGTTATAGTTATCGTTATATTTATCATTATAGTTATCGCTATAGTTATTCTTATAATTATCGCTATATTTATCGCTATAGTTATTCTTATAATTATCATTATATTTATCGTTATAGTTATCACTATATTTACCATTATAGTTATCGCTATAGTTATTCTTATAGTTATCGCTATATTTATCGTTATAGTTATCACTACAGTTATTCTTATAATTATCATTATATTTATCGTTATAGTTATCACTATATTTACCGTTATAGTTATCGCTATAGTTATTCTTATAGTTATCGCTATATTTATCGTTATAGTTATCGCTATAGTTATGGTTATCTTTATAGTGTCATAGTTATAATTATAGTTACTGCAATAGTTATCGTCATAGTTGTTATCCCTATTGTTATTGTTGTTATAGTTATCATAGCAATCATTATCGCAATAGTTATCATTACAGTTAACACTATAGTTATTGTTATCGGTATAGTTATGATAGTCATCACTATAGTTAACGCTATAGTTATTGGCATAGCTACAGCTATATTTATCATTATAGTTATCGCTGTAGTTATAGTCATTAGTTATTATTATAGTTATAATTGTAGTTGTCCTTATAGTTATTGCTATATTTATCGTTACAGTTATCATTGTCATTATAGCAATAAATATAACGATAACTATGATAGTTATCGACATATCTATCAATATATATATATCAGTATAGTTATCGCTGTAGTTATAGTCATTAGTAATCATAGTTATCATTATAATTATCACTATAGTTATTGTTATAGTTATCATTGTCATTATCATAGTTTTTGCTATAGTTATCGCCATAACTATCACTATATTTATCCGTATAGTTATCACTGTAGTTACTGTTATAGTTATTTTTTTGTTATAGTTCTCATTGTCGTTATCATAGTTATAGTTGTTAGAATTATCACAATAGTTATTGTTATAGTAATCTATATATTCATCGTTATAGTTATCGTTATATTTATCACTATAGTTATCGCCATAGCTAGCACTATATTTATCAGTATAGTTATCGCAGTAATTATAGTCATTAGTTATCATAGTTATCGTTATAATTATCACTATAGTTATTGTTATAGTTATCACTATATTTATCGTTATATTTCTCATTGTCGTTATCACAGTTTTCGTTATAGTTATCACTATATTTATCGTTATATTTCTCATTATCACAGTTTTCGTTATAGTTATCACTATATTTATCGTTATAGTTACTATAGTTATTGCGCAACTATATAGTTATATCAGAGATCTCCATATGAACTCAAACATTTCTCATAATTTCTCATCCGAGTGGCTTCACATTGATTTCGCAGCTCTAGACTCTCACTGGATGTCAACTATTGACTATTTGCATGTGATTTCAGAAGAAGCATTTGTGAGCCGTTGAGCTGGTCTGAATGGTTACAGTGAGACTCTTACCGATGCACTCGGTTCTGCTGGGGCTGGGACTGAAGCCCTGATCGCAGACGCAGCGGTAACTGCCCACCGTGTTCTCGCAGCGGCCGTTCTCACAGATGCCGGGCTTGGCCGTGCATTCATTCAGATCTGTGCACAAACACACGCGTCAGGACTCTGAGTGCTGAGACTGTAAACATGTGGACGCGTTCTGCTCACCCACACAGCTGTCTCCGTTGGGCTGCCGCATGTATCCCGGCGAGCAGATGCACATGTACGTGCCGATCAGATTCTTACAGGTCATCCCTCTGGACGCGCAGTCGTCCAGCCCGTCCTCACACTCGTTCTGATCTGATGAACACAAGCGGCACACGGTGTGTTTGAGCACAATGATGTGTGTGTGTGTGTGTTTATGACAGTGAAAGCGGTCGTCTTTACCTTTGCACATCCGGTGGTCTTCTCTCAGCACGTATCCCGCTGGACATCTGCACTCGTACGATCCCACCGTGTTCACACAGCGGAATGCACACAGCAGAGGATTCTGGGAACACTCATTTACATCTGAAAACACATCAGATGTTTTAATCAAACACTAGTGCACACACGACACAGCGCTCAGTTTGTTTGGTCTGGAAGCCGTTGGGCATTTCTTTGTTGGGAAGAATCCGACTTTTAAGAGCTCGAGCAGACAACAGAACTGCAGCGCGCACTTACAATAAACAGAACTAATACAGTTATCATTATCACTACAGTTATTGATATATATATTGTTATAGTTATCGCTATTGTTATGGTTATAGTTATTATAGTTATCACTATAGTTATGGTTATAGTTATTGTTATCATTATAGTTATAACTATATTTATGGTTATAATTATTGTTATCATTATAGTTATCGCTATAGTTATTGTTATAGTTATTGTTATAGTTATTACTATAGTTATGGTTATAGATATTATAGTTATCACTATAGTTATGGTTATAGTTATTATAGTTATCACTATAGTTATGGTTATAGTTATTGTTATCATTATAGTTATAACTATATTTATGGTTATAATTATTGTTATCATTATAGTTATCGCTATAGTTATTGTTATAGTTATTGTTATAGTTATTACTATAGTTATGGTTATAGATATTATAGTTATCACTATAGTTATGGTTATAGTTATTGTTATCATTATAGTTATCGCTATAGTTATTGTTATAGTTATCACTATAGTTATGGTTATAGTTATTATAGTTATCACTAAAGTTATGGTTATAGTTATTATAGTTATCACTATAGTTATGGTTATAGTTATTGTTATCATTATAGTTATAACTATATTTATGGTTATAATTATTGTTATCATTATAGTTATCGCTATAGTTATTGTTATAGTTATTGTTATAGTTATTACTATAGTTATGGTTATAGATATTATAGTTATCACTATAGTTATGGTTATAGATATTATAGTTATCACTATAGTTATGGTTATAGTTATTGTTATCATTATAGTTATCGCTATAGTTATGGTTATAGTTATAGTTATCGCTATATTTATTGTTATAGTTATGGTTATAGTTATCACTATAGTTATGGTAATATTTATCACTATATCAATAATCTTTGTTTTATTTACAACTTTTTTACAGTGCAGAATGCAAAACACGTTCTGTGTGAACACTAGTTAGAGTGGAGAAGACGAATCAGAACTAATGACTCAAACTGAGCCCACAGGAAGTAGAGCAGCGCATCACTGACCTTCACAGGTCATCATGGGTCCCGGCTCGAAGCCCTCGTCGCAGCTGCACTCAAACGCTCCCTCCACGTTCGTGCAGGTGCCATTACCACACGGGTTCCCCAGCTCACACTCGTTTGTGTCTGAGGACGGAGAGCGCAGTCACACACACAACACACTTCCCATCAGTGCTGATCAACATGATGCTGACTTGACTTCAGTTTAAACGCTGACCTTCACAGTTGATCCCGCTGAAGTCGAGCCGGTATCCGAAGGGGCATTCGCAGCGGAACGTCCCGTCCGTGTTGATGCAGTGACCGTTCGTACAGATGCCGGGGTTCTCCGCACACTCGTCCACATCTGAAACACAGCATCGGTCAGTGTGTGCTCATGGACACATGGGGAAGGAGTCTGATTCACTGACACTCACCTACAGCCGTTTCGGATATACTGAGGGTCTTTCCCATAGTGGAACACAGAGCTTTGTACGTCTCTGAAACACACACACACACACAATAACCATTACTGCCATTAAATCATGTGTGTGTGTGTGTGTGTGTGTGTGTGTGTGTGTGTGTGTACTCACCGTCCTCAGCGGAGGGGCAGATCTCACACGGGTCGCCCCATCCCTGACCCGGCATGGCGCTGCAGCAGCAAGAGCCTTTAGTGGTGTTGAGCGGCTTCGGAGCCAGACAGCGTCCGTTCTCAAACTTAGTGTAACAGTAATTCACACGAACATCTGACAGAGTCGGAGGAAACACACAGAGATTTTTCCTTTTCTGTAAAGCTGACTTGAAACAATGTGTTTTGTGAAGAGCACAATACTATAAAATTGACTTGACATCAGGAAAAGATTAGATTCTCAAATGATTCTTCACAAATGACTCTTTCCAAATGATTCTTCCCAAAATTAATATTTCTCAATTGATTCTTCTGTAACGATTTGTAATTGATTGCTCACAAATTATTCTTTTGTAAATGATTCTTCTCAAATGATTCATCAATGCACAAAACGCATCAGCAGAATTATCAATAATGCACACAGACAAACATCACAGATATAGACACGTGTCCTGCCGTGATGTCACAAGTGTGTGTGAAGAGTGTGTGTCTGTGTGTGTGTGTGTGAGTGTGTGTGGAGAGTGTGTGTCTGTGTGAGTGTGTGTGTGTGGAGAGTGTGTGTCTGTGTGAGTGTAGAGTGTGTGTCTTTGTGTGTGTGTGTGGAGAGTGTGTGGAGATTGTGTGTGTGTGTGTGGAGAGTATGTGTGTGTATGGAGAGTGTGTGTCTGTGTGTGTGTGCGTGTGTGTGTGAGGAGAGTGTGTGTCTGTGAGTGTGAGTGTGTGTGTGTGTGTGTGTGTGTATATGAGTGTGTGTGTGTGTGTCTTGGAGAGTGTGTGTCTGTGTGTTTGTGTGTATGAGTGTGTGTGGATAGTGTGTGTCTGGGTGAGTGTGTGTGGAGAGTGTGTGTTTGTGTGAGTATGTGTGTGTGAGTGTGAGGAGAGTGTGTCTGTGTGAGTGAGTGAGTGAGTGAGTGAGTGTGTGTGTGAGGAGAGTGTGTCTGTGTGTGTGTGTGTGAGTGTGAGTGTGAGGAAAGTGTGTGTGTGAGTGTGTGTGTGTGTGTGTGAGGAGAGTGTGTGTCTGTGTGAGTGTGTGTGTGTGTCTTGGAGAGTGTCTGTCTGTGTGCGTGTGTGTGTGTGTGTGTATATGAGTGTGTGTGGATAGTGTGTGTCTGTGTGAGTGTGAGGAGAGTCTGTGTGAGTGTGAGTGTGTGTCTGTGCAAGTGTGAGTGGAGAGTGTGTGTCTTTGTATGTGTGTGTGTGTGTGTGTGTATGCTGTTGAGAAAGAGATGGGCGGCTGGGTTGCTTTTATTCCCCGAGACCTGTTTTTCATTTGCAGAAGCCTTTCCACCCTTCTAACCACGCACACACACACACGCACACACACACACACACTGTCCTGTCCACAGGGTCAGAGAGACAGAAGGGGGGATGGAAAGTGTGAGCAAAGAAACGAACGAACAGCCCTGTGTTCTGTTCCATTTGACATCACACACTTTGCATGAGGAACAAAACATTATTCACTCATTAAACATGATGAGCTTCATGTTTTCAAAGACATGAAGCAAAAATGAAGAAGCCAGTTCTGGGATATGTAACTCACCCACACATCTCTTTCCGGACGAGGACAGCTGGAATCCCTCCGGACAGTCGCACCTGAAGCTGCCTGCCGTGTTCACACACTTGCCAAAGATGCAGATCTCTGGAGTCTGAGAGCATTCATCAATATCTGAGCAGAAACACACGGACAGCGGTGTTAGACCACATCACTGTGAGCGCTGATACGAGCGATGCCGTAAAGATCGTGTCACTGTCACTGACCTTCACACCGGTCATTCTGCAGGAAATATCCAGAAGGACAGATGCACCTGTAGGAGCCGTCCAGATTCTGACACGTCCCCGGGCCGCAGGTGCCAGGGCTGATCAAACACTCATTAATGTCTGGGCAGAAGAGCACAGGGGCATGTGGACATCACGTCAACACACACACAAACACACACATCACATCAACACACACACACACACACTGCATGTCCGGTAGAGGAGCTTCAGGACTCACCCACACATATCCGGCCGTCCGGAGAGAGTTTATACCCGTCCAGACACACGCACACAAACGAGCCCACCGTGTTGATGCAGTTTCCGTTGCGACACAAGCCTCGGAGCGACGCGCACTCGTCTGTGTCTGAAACACACGCACAAAACAGAGCAATTAACACACAAACACATGCCTGTCTGCTGTAGAACTAATAAATATTTGTGTGTGTGTGTTTACCGATGCAGTCGTTGTTGTGTGACAGCTGGAATCCTGGGTAACACAAGCAGTTGTAGGAGCCCACAGTGTTCTTACAGGTTCCATTTCCACACGGCTGACGCTCGCACTCGTCCACATCTGAACACAGACCAGATGGACAGTTAGTCATGAACACAGGCGGTCAGTTAGTCATGAACACAGGCGGTCAGTTAGTCATGAACACAGGCGGTCAGTTAGTCATGAACACAGACGGCCAGTTAGTCATGAACACAGACGGTCAGTTAGTCATGAACACAGACCAGATGGACAGTTAGTCATGAACACAGACGGTCAGTTAGTCATGAACACAGACGGTCAGTTAGTCATGAACACAGGCGGTCAGTTAGTCATGAACACAGACGGTCAGTTAGTAATGAACACAGACCAGATGGACAGTTAGTCATGAACACAGACGGTCAGTTAGTCATGAACACAGACGGCCAGTTAGTCATGAACACAGACGGTCAGTTAGTCATGAACACAGACCAGATGGACAGTTAGTCATGAACACAGACGGTCAGTTAGTCATGAACACAGACCAGATGGACAGTTAGTCATGAACACAGACGGTCAGTTAGTCATGAACACAGACCAGATGGACAGTTAGTCATGAACACAGGCGGTCAGTTAGTCATGAACACAGACCAGATGGACAGTTAGTCATGAACACAGACGGTCAGTTAGTCATGAACACAGGTGGTCAGTTAGTCATGAACACAGACGGTCAGTTAGTCATGAACACAGACCAGATGGACAGTTAGTCATGAACACAGACCAGATGGACAGTTAGTCATGAACACAGGCGGTCAGTTAGTCATGAACACAGACCAGATGGACAGTTAGTCATGAACACAGATGGTCAGTTAGTCATGAACACAGACCAGATGGACAGTTAGTCATGAACACAGACGGTCAGTTAGTCATGAACACAGGCGGTCAGTTAGTCATGAACACAGACGGTCAGTTAGTAATGAACACAGACCAGATGGACAGTTAGTCATGAACACAGACGGTCAGTTAGTAATGAACACAGACCAGATGGACAGTTAGTCATGAACACAGGCGGTCAGT
>CM077181.1:355000-367500 GCA_039654105.1 Coreius guichenoti
GTTAAGCCGGAGAGCTGCTGTTTCTTCTTCTTCTATTAACTTTGATATCCGAGTATCA
This sequence comes from Coreius guichenoti, assembly GCA_039654105.1. NCBI lineage: Eukaryota > Metazoa > Chordata > Actinopteri > Cypriniformes > Gobionidae > Coreius > Coreius guichenoti. Next base: position 355,059 of record CM077181.1, read on the forward strand.
TTATGAGACGGGACATGTCTGACACGCACTCACCGACACACTGCTGGGTGGGAGTTTGCCGGTATCCAGGTTTACACTCACAGCGGAAACTTCCAGGAACGTTCAGACAGACGGCGTTCTGCTGACACACCGGCCCGTTCTGACACTCGTCAATATCTGCACACACACACACACACGTCACAAACACACTTAACATCATACACAGAGCATTTCATTTATCAATTTTTACCGTCACTCATTCTGCTGATTTTGTGACATTGTTACAGATTTGAGACTCTTTAACAGGGCTCAAGCATTTCACTCGCATTTGCGACTAAAAATAGACGTGTGCGAACTGTACAATGTGTTTTGGAGCACGTGTGCGAATAAACAATCCCTGCGGATCAGTTTTCTTAATGTAAGATCATAAAGTCTTAAATTGTATAACAATGGAAAAACATAAATGTGATTATTAATCTTCATAAGGCTCTGATTTCATTAATAAATGCGAGCGCTTCACGTCTCAGAGCCTGAAGGTGGCGCTGTTGTGGGTTCAGGCTCACACATTTATGCCAAACGAAACTAATGCTGATCAATTATGACGTTTACTGTACGGTGTTTATACTGTAATATGTTGTGTACGGTTGTAGGAATGCATATTTTATCTCCTCGTCTGAATGTGAATGAGCTCCTGCAATAATAAAGCAGACATTTCAAAATAAGAGTCCCGCTGTATTTCAGGCTCATTTATGAATAAAAGTCACGCCATGTGTCCGATTTCCACCCGGTTATTATTTGGTTACACAAACTGTATGTAATTTAATTTAATTTCCATTTAATTTAAAGTGAACTAATGTATCTTCTGTCTGGGACGCCCCGACACAGGAAAGACTAAGAACATTATTTGACGCATATTATTAAAAATATCGATTTTACTAGCATTAGAGTTATTATAGCTAACAAAAACTGAAACCATAAAAAAAAATCTCTTTCCTTGAAATAAATAAATGTTAACTGACACAAAATAAAATATAAAAAACTTAAACTTTTCTCATTTTCATTTAGTTTCATTAACCTGATGTACCAAACTAAAACTGAAATAAAAATTAATAAAAACTACAGACATTTTTTAAAATAACAAAAAATAAAAATAAATAAATAAAAAAAGACAAAACAACAGAATTACTAAAACTTTTGAACTAAAATTACAATGAAAGCAGAATTAAATTGAATTGAAATATTAACAAAAACTATACAGTATCTCAGTGATACTAAAATAACACTATATGGCAAAATCTTTTACAGTGTGTTTTATATATATTTATAAATGTAGAAATAGTTAGTTGCTCCCCTAAAGTTTCTAAATGCACTCCTACATTTTAGGAGCTAGGAACTAGGAGCACAGGTGCACCATGGGAAAAAAGTAAGCGTCAAGCCCTGTTTAACGCACAACTGCAGGGTTTCTGCAGGTTTCACTAAGTCAAATTTTAGACTTTTTAAGACCTTTATGAATGAAATTTAAGACCTATAAAGGAAATGCAGTCACAAAATTACTTGCAAAGTAAATTAATTTATTCAAATTGAACAAATCGATAAACTTGTATCGATAAACTTGCACTTCCCCATAGCTCAATCCCATCAGGATTTCGCAGTATTTTTTTTGTGATTTTTGAGATCAAAATTTACTGAATTTGTGGTGGTAATTTCCAGAAATTTGCAAGGTTTTTTTCATAATTAGTATACCACATTTATTATATTATGCATTATGTTATATGCACAATAGTCACACATGACAATAGAACAAACAAAATGCATAAATCTTGTTTATTTTGGTATCTTGCCATTATTTTGCGGTGAAATTACGAATTATGCAGGATCTCAAAAAATGCATTGTTGATTTTTCGTTGTATTTAGTAATCGCGGAAATGCGGGAGGAAAAAACTGGAGGACTGTTAGCTGAAGAATAAAATACGTTTGATGTGTCTGTGGTACAATCCGAAAGAGACTCGCGCCAATAACACGAAAGCTGATTAGCTGCAATATAAGTTGCATGTTGGTCTCATTTGTAGTCATAATGCAGCGAATTATATTTGGACTAGCGAAAGAAAGAACTACAACACCACGGAATTAAAAAACAAAACAAAAAAACATTCTAAAGCGCTGCGGGAGCATTTCAGTGAGCATTAGAGGTAGCGTTACATGGACGTAGGAAAATTAAGACCTGTTTAAGACCTTTAAGGCCTAAAATTTAGATTTTGAAATTCTTTTTAGACTTTAAAGACCCCACGGAAACCCAGAACTGGAGCTCTTACCCTCACAGATCAGCAGCTTGTCATTATAAACGAAGCCCATCGGACATTCACAGCGGAAACTGCCGATCATGTTGATACACACGCCGTTGTCACACACGCCGGGGATCTCACGGCACTCGTCGATGTCTGCGGATCACAGACAGACACACAGGATGGATGTGAACATGCAGACACAGAGCTGTGTTTGAATGTCTTTGTGTGTGTGTGTGTGTGTGTGTGTGTGTGTTTACCAATGACTCGTCCAGTGTAGATGTCAATGAAATATCCCGGTCTCTCACTTCCACACAGCACAGCGAACTCATCTGCAGAAGAGAAGCACGTTATGGTCATGAGTGTGTGTGTGTGTGTGCTGAATGAACAGAAGTGAGGTGTGTGTCTCACTGGTGCTGGGAACGGGACACCGCTCGCAGGGTTTATTCCAGGCCCGGCCGATGTTGTACGAGCAGCAGCAGAACTTCTTGGTCATGTTGAAGGTGAGTTCTCCATCACAGGTGGCGTTATCAGAGTAGTAGTTCCTGTAGCACAAGCTCTTCCGCATGTCTGGACACACACAGCACAACAAACACGTCACAGTCTACCGCTTCAATCATTAACGATAACTATAGCGATAAATATAATGCTAACTATAACGTCAATCATTAACGATAACTATAACGATAAATATAGTGATAAATATAATGTCAATCATAAGCCATAACTAACAATAAATATAATGATAATGTTAATCATTAACGATAACTATTACGGCAGTCAGTGGCGATAATTATAACAATAAATAGAATGATAATCATTAACGATTACTATAACGATAAATATAATAACTATAACATCAATCATTAACGACAACTATAACAATAACTAATGTTAATCATTAACAATAACTATAATGATAAATATAATAACTATAACGTCAATCATTAACAATAACTATAACGTTAACTATAATAATAATCATATGACACTAATGACTAATGATAACTATAACAATATAACTACAATGTTAATCATTAACGATAACTATAACGATAAATATAATGATAACAATAATGTTAATTATTAACGATAACTATAACGTCAATCATTAACGATAACTATAACGATAATCATATGACACTAATGACTAACAATAACTAAACGATAACTAACAATAAATATAATGATTATGTTAATCATTAACGATAACTATTATGGCAGTCATTAGCGATAATTATAACGATAAATATAATGATAATCATTAACGATTACTATAACGATAACTAATGTTAATCATTAACAATAACTATAATGATAAATATAACTATAACGTCAATCATTAACGATAACTATAACAATATAACTACAATGTTAATCATTGACGATAACGATAACTATAACGTTAATTGTTAACGATAACTATAACGTCAATCATTAACGATAACTATAACGATAACTAATGTTAATCATTAACATTAACTATAATGATAAATATAATAACTATAACGTCAATCATTAACGATAACTATAACAATATAACTACAATGTTAAACATTAACGATAACTATAATGATAATCATATGACACTAATGACTAACGATAAGTATAACAATATAACTACAATGTTAATCATTAACGATAATGATAACTATAACTTTAATTGTTAACGATAACTATAACGTCAATCATTAACGATAACTATAACGATAAATATAGTGATAAATATAATGTCAATCATAAGCCATAACTAACAATAAATATAATGATAATGTTAATCATTAACGATAACTATTACGGCAGTCAGTGGCGATAATTATAACAATAAATAGAATGATAATCATTAACGATTACTATAACGATAAATATAATAACTATAACGTCAATCATTAACGACAACTATAACGATAACTAATGTTAATCATTAACAATAACTATAATGATAAATATAATAACTATAACATCAATCATTAACAATAACTATAACGTTAACTATAATAATAATCATATCACACTAATGACTAATGATAACTATAACAATATAACTACAATGTTAATCATTAACGATAACTATAACGATAAATATAATGATAACAATAATGTTAATTATTAACGATAACTATAACGTCAATCATTAACGATAACTATAACGATAAATATAATGATAACAATAATGTTAATTATTAACGATAACTATAACGTCAATCATTAGCGATAACTATAACGTTAACTATAATGATAATCATATGACACTAATGACTAACAATAACTAAACGATAACTAACAATAAATATAATGATATAATAAACATTAATGATAACTATTACGGCAGTCATTAGCGATAATTATAACGATAAATATAATGATAATCATTAACGATTACTATAACGATAACTAATGTTAATCATTAACAATAACTATAATGATAAATATAACTATAACGTCAATCATTAACGATAACTATAACAATATAACTACAATGTTAATCATTGACGATAACGATAACTATAACGTTAATTGTTAACGATAACTATAACGTCAATCATTAACGATAACTATAACGATAACTAATGTTAATCATTAACATTAACTATAATGATAAATATAATAACTATAACGTCAATCATTAACGATAACTATAACAATATAACTACAATGTTAAACATTAACGATAACTATAATGATAATCATATGACACTAATGACTAACGATAAGTATAACAATATAACTACAATGTTAATCATTAACGATAATGATAACTATAACTTTAATTGTTAACGATAACTATAACGTCAATCATTAACGATAACTATAACGTTAACTATAATGATAATCATATGACACTAATGACTAACAATAACTAAACGATAACTAACAATAAATATAATGATATAATGAACATTAATGATAACTATTACGGCAGTCATTAGCGATAATTAAAACGATAAATATAATGATAATCATTAATGATTACTATAACGATAAATATAATAACTATAACATCAATCATTAACGATAACTATAACGTTAACTATAATGATTATCATATGACACTAATGACTAACGATAATTATAACAATATAACTATAATGTTAAACATTAACGATAACTATAAAGATAAATATAATAACAATAACATTAATTATTAATGATAACTATTACTGTAACGACGCGTGTAGCGTGTGCGTGTGCGGACTCACCCATGCAGTTGTTTCCTCCGTTGATCTGCATGTACTCCGGCGGGCAGATGCAGGTGTAGTTTCCAATGGTGTTGTAACACTGACCCGGACCACAGATGCCAGGCCGCGCACACTCATCCACATCTACACACACAAGGAACAGATCTTTTCATTCAGAGGCATTTTAAACAGTCATACGTCACTTCTAACCATCACAGCTGGTCTATGTCTGTTGTCGAGTCTGGATGCATCAAAGCGAATGTTTCAAATCCATTTGTCCTGTCATCATTAATTTACTGTCAGTATTACTGATTATAATGGGCTCTGCTTGCTTTTGATGCAACACACCACTTGAGGTCAGTATGTGTTTATATCATGTGACTTTATTGTTAATAAGGATCATTTAGGGCCCTATTTTAACGATCTAAGCACATGATCTGAAGCTCACGGCACAAGTGCACTTCGGGTGTGTCCGAATCCACTTTTGCTAGTTTAACGACGGAAAAAACGGTCGGCGCGCCGGCGCATGGTCCAAAAGGGTTGTCCCTCGTCTCTTAATGAGTCATGGGTGTGTTTTGGGCGTAACGTGCAATAAACCAATCAGAGTCTCATCTCCCTTTCCCTTTAAAAGCCAGTTGCGCTCGCACCATGAGCGGATTCACCATTTACATGAGGAGAGACTGAACGCTTCTCCAGAGAGGAATCCTTTTATTTGTAATATTTAAACGTGTGTGTGTGCTGCTGTGCGTCCCTGTGTGTGTAATAATCAGAGTGTACGTGCATTGTGCTCCGCCTATAGGCTCATATTACTAACACACCCTTTAAATAACACAAAAAATACTGCGCTACTGACTTTAGAGCAGGTTTGTGTTGGTCAATGGCGCAGTCGTTTTCAGTTCCTCACAATAGCAACGCTCCAACAATGCTCCTGAACACACACCTGGTTTAGACCAGACGCCCATGGGCGAACAGATGTGCCAGTGCATTTGATATTTAAGCATCAAATGTGTCCGGATTGGCTGAGATTTTTGTAGTTTTAATTGTTAGTTTTCTGGCTGGTTTCTCGGAAAGCTTTCTATCTGCGCAGCTGCTTTGAAACAGCATACCGTGTGTAAAGCACTATATAAATAAAACTGACTTGACTTAGTAAGAGTGTGTGAAAGAGGAAGTTTGACTGACCTTCACAGATCCTGGAGTCTTTATTGAGTTCAAAACCTTTCGGACATTCACAGTGAAAACTGCCAAACGTGTTGATGCAGTTTCCTCCCTGACACAGACCAGGCAGCTCCTGACACTCGTTGATATCTGACACACAGACACAACGGTCAACACACAGCACTGGAGAACGGGTGTGTGTGTGTGTGTGTGTGTGTGTGTGCGCGCTCTAGATCTACCCTCTAGTATCACCGTGATCGGATTGGGTCGGAATCCTTCTCCTCCGGGACACAGAACCCTGTACTCGGCTGAGGGAGAAACAATAACAATCAGTGAACAAAACGAGGGCTCACATGAGTGTGTGTGTGTGTGAGACTCACTGGAGTTATAAATATAATGCCAACTCAGTTGATCATTAACGATAACTATAACAATAACTATAATGATAACTATAATGTCAATCATTAACAATAACTATAATGATAACTATAATGTCAATCATTAACGATAACTATAATGTCAATCATTAACGATAACTATAATGATAATCATTAACGATAACTATAACAATAACTATAATGAAAATCAATAACAATAACTATAATGATAACAATCATTAACAATAACTATAATAACTATAATGTCAATCATCAACGATAACTATAATGATAACTATAACGTCAATCATTAACGATAACTATAATAACTATAACGTCAATCATTAACAATAACTATAATGATAACTATAATGTCAATCATTAACGATAACTATAATAATAACTATAATGAAAATCAATAACAAAAACTATAATGATAACAATCATTAACAATAACTATAATAACTATAATGTCAATCATCAACGATAACTATAATAACTATAACGTCAATCATTAACGATAACTATAATGATAACTATAACGTCAATCATTAACGATAACTATAATAACTATAACGTCAATCATTAACGATAACTATAATGATATCTATAATGTCAATCATCAACAATAACTATAATAACTATATTGTCAATCATTAACGATAACTAAAACATAAATTATTAGTGATAACTATAACGATAACTATAACATTAATCATTAACTATAGTCAATCATTAACAATGACTTTAACGATAACTATAGTCAAAAATTAAGGATAACTATAACATCAATCATTAGCGATAACTATAACGTCAATCATTACCGATAACTATAACGTCAATCATTAACGATAACTATAATGATAACTATAATGTCAATCATCAACGATAACTATAAAGATAACTATAACGTCAATCATTAACGATAACTATAATGTCAATCATTAACGATAACTATAACGATAACTATAACGTCAATCATTAACAACAACTAAAATGATAACTATAATGTCAATCATTAACGATAACTATAACGATAACTATAAAGTCAAAAATTAACAATAACTATAACATCAATCATTAGCGATAACTATAACGATAACTATAACGTCAATCATTAACGGTAACTATAATGATAACTATAACATCAATCATTAGCGATAACTATAACATCAATCATTAACGGTAACTATAATGATAATTATAATGATAATGAATAACAATAGCTATATGCTGACTCTAGTGATAGTGAATGAAGTGCAAGCTCACAGGTGTTGTGTATGAGTGTGTGTGTGTGTGAGAGACTCACAGGAGTTTAGCAGCGGGCAGGCCTCACAGGGCGACCCCCACGCCTGACCCAGAGAACAGCAGCAGGACGCTTTGGACACGCCCACGCCGATCTCAGTGGAGCAGTCCAGACTCTCAGAGTAATCTCCACGCTGATTGACCTCCAGGAAGCAGGTTCCAGAGCGAGTGTCTGCAAGACAGACAGACAGACAGACAGAGAGACAGCATCATTAGTGGTGTGGAGCCTGTGGCCGTCGACTGAAGCAGTCCAGCTGAACGCGTCTCACCGACGCAGCCGACTCCAGTGGGGTTGAGCTCAAAGTCCGGAGGACAGCTGCAGATGTAACTGCCCGGCGTGTTCAGACACAGACCGCTGATGCAGGTGGTCGGGTTGGCACACTCGTTCACGTCTGACACAGAAAAGAAGAGAAAGAAAAGAGGGATGAGAGGAGAGGACAGGCCACACGTGTCATGTGTCTGATGCGTGAGGTCATGTGATACCCGTGCAGTTTCCTCCGCTCCGGTCCAGCTCGTAGCCGGGGTCACACAGGCACCGGAAGAGACCCGGGATATTGCGGCAGCGGCCGTTCACACAGATGTCGGCAAACGTGCACTCGTCTATATCTGCGGAGAGACACACACAACAGCTGTAATGGATCAGGAGGAACTGGACTCACAGGGAGTTTCAGAACCGCGCAGCTCTCACGCAGGACGGGACTGATTTTATCCATCAGGTTTTGGCTGGACTGTAAGAAGCTGCCTTTGATATTAATAGGGTTATTATTATTAGTTATTTTGATTGATTATGAAGAGCAACATGTTTTAAGGTCTGATCAGACTAAGATCGATAACGTCAACTTACGATAATCATTAACAATAACTAAAATGATAATCATTAACAATAACTATAACGATAACGATAACATCAATCATTAACGATAACTATAACAATAACTATAATCATTAACAATAACTATAACAATAACTATAATAACATCTGCAACGATAACTAATAATAACTATAACGTCAATCATTAATGATAACTATAACAATAACTATAACGACAATCATTAACGATAACTAACTATAACTATAATGAAAATCATTAATGATAACTGTAATAATCATAACAATAACAATAACTATAACAATAACGATAACGTCAATCATTAATGATAACTATAACTATAAATAACATCTATAAAGACAACTAATAATAACTGTAATGATTATCATTAACGATATCTATAATGATAATCATTATAGTTACGATCATTATAGTTATAGTTACGATAGACAGACAGTTAAGATAGAGTGACAGACAGACAGGAGGAGTGTCTCACCTTCACATGCTTTGCCGTCTGCAGTGGGGATGAAGCCCATGTCACATTCACAGCGATATCCACCAGCGATGTTCAGACAGTGTCCGCTCTCACACAGATTCACGTTCTCAGCACACTCATCCGTGTCTACAGGACACACACACATGTTAACAACAGCATCATGACGTGTGTGTGAATGAACAAGTGTGTGTGTGTGTGTGTGTGTGTACCGGTGCAGTAGAAGCCGTCTCCGGTGAACCCCTCTTTGCACAGGCAGCGGTAGGAGCCCATGGTGTTCTTGCAGTCTGCGCTGGAGCTGCACAGGTGCGTCCCGTTGGAACACTCATCCAGATCTGCAACAGGAGCGAGTGAGCACGACCCATCTAACCACATCAGATCTCGACTATGATCGTGAGCGAGTGTTCGTACCTGTGCATTTGATCCCGTTCCCGATCCAGCCTGGACCGCAGCTGCATTTGAAGCTTCCGGCAGTGTTCGTGCAGGTCGCATGTCGGTCGCAGTTATGAGCGCTGATCTCACACTCGTTAATATCTAGATCACACACACATGAAGAGAGCGTCACACACACAAACGTCAGTCTATTGCCGTATTCAAAACAAAGTCGGAGGTTGAGCTAGCTGCCAAGGCAAGATTTAGTTTAACTTGATGCACTAAAATAACTAAAACTGGAATAAAAATTAATAATAAATTTTTTATATATATATATATATATATATATACACTATATTGCCAAAAGTTTTGTGACGCCTGCCTTTACATGCACATGAACTTTAATGGCATCCCATTCTTAATCCGTAGGGTTTAATATGGAGTTGGCCCACCCTTTGCAGCTCTAACAGCTTCAACTCTTCTGGGAAGGCTTTCCACAAGGTTTAGGAGTGTGTTTATGGGAATTTTTGACCATTCTTCTAGAAGCGCATTTGTGAGGTCAGGCACTGATGTTGGACGAGAAGGCCTGGCTCGCAGTCTCCGCTCTAATTCATCCCAAAGGTGTTCTATCGGGTTGAGGTCAGGACTCTGTGCAGGCCAGTCAAGTTCCTCCACACCAAACTCGCTCATCCATGTCTTTATGGACCGACGCTTTGTGCACTGGAGCGCAGTCATGTTGGAACAGGAAGGGGCCGTCCCCAAAGACCCCTGCTCTAGAGTCCAGTGGCGGCGTGCTTTACCCCACTGCATCCCACGCTTTGCATTGCACTTGGTGATATAAGGCTTGGATGAGCTGCTCGGCCATGGAAACCCATTCCATGAAGCTCTCTACACACTGTTCTTGAGCTCATCTGAAGGCCACAGAAGTTTGGAGGTCTGTAGCTATTGACTCTGCAGAAAGTTGGTGACTTCTGCGCACTGTGACCCTCAGCATGCGCTGACCCCGCTCTGTGATTTTACGTGGCCTACCACTTTGTGGCTGAGTTGCTGTTGTTCCCAATTGCTTCCACTTTGTTATAACACCACTAACAGTTGAGCGTGGAATATTTAGTAGTGAGGAAATTTCACAAATGGACTTATTGCACAGGTGGCAACCTATCACGGTACCACGCTTGAGTTCACTGAGCTCCTGAGAGCGACCCATTCTTTACAAATGTTTGTAGAAGCGTCTGCATGCCTAGTGCTTGATTTATACACCTGTGGCCATGGAAGTGATTGAACACCTGAATTCAATGATTTGGAGGGGTGTCCCAACACTTTTGGCAATATAGTGTATATACACCAATCAGGCATAGCATTATGACCACTGACAGGTGAAGTGAATAACACTGATTATCTCTTCATCACGGCACCTGTTAGTGGGTGGGATATATTAGGCAGCAAGTGAACATTTTGTCCTCAAAGTTGATGTGTTAGAAGCAGGAAAAATGGGCAAGTGTAAGGATTTGAGCGAGTTTGACAAGGGCCAAACTGTGATGGCTAGACGACTGGGTCAGAGCATCTCCAAAACTGCAGCTCTTGTGGGGTGTTCCCGGTCTGCAGTGGTCAGTATCTATCAAAAGTGCTCCAAGGAAGGAACAGTGGTGAACCGGCGACAGGGTCATGGGCGGCCAAGGCTCATTGATGCACGTGGGGAGCGAAGGTCTGATGAATCACATTTTCTTTTACATCACGTGGATGGCCGGGTGCGTGTGCGTGGCTTACCTGGGGAACACATGGCACCAGGATGCACTATGGGAAGAAGGCAAGCCGGCGGAGGCAGTGTGATGCTTTGGGCAATGTTCTGCTGGGAAACCTTGGGTCCTGCCATCCATGTGGATGTTACTTTGACACGTACCACCTACCTAAGCATTGTTGCAGACCATGTACACCCTTTCATGGAAACGGTATTCCCTGGTGGCTGTGGCTCTTTCAGCAGGATAATGCTCCTGCCACAAAGCAAAAATGGTTCAGGAATGGTTTGAGGAGCACAACAACGAGTTTGAGGTGTTGACTTGACCTCCAAATTCCCCAGATCTCAATCCAATCGAGCATCTGTGGGATGTGCTGAACAAACAAGTCCGATCCATGGAGGCCCCACCTCGCAACTTACAGGACTTAAAGGATCTGCTGCTAACATCTTGGTGCCAGATACCACAGCACACCTTCAGGGGTCTAGTGGAGTCCATGCCTCGACGGGTCAGCAAAAGGGGGACCAACACAATATTGGGAAGGTGCTCATAATGTTATGCCTGATCAGTGTATATACACACACATATGAGAGGAGTTTTCATTTCATGGGTTTGGTGACCCATGAAAAAGATGTCTGACCATGTCAACGGCCCCGTCCTGGAGCGTGACATCATTTCCTGTTGTGCATGCTTGGACCCAGGATCCTGTGAGCGGTCAGTGTCCGGCTAATGAGCGTGTT
>CM077181.1:377500-420000 GCA_039654105.1 Coreius guichenoti
TGACGCTCTGAGACACAACTCATTTATGATGTGTGTGAGTGTGTGTGTGTGTGTTTCGCCTGACGCTCTGAGTGTGTGTGTGTGTGTGTGTGTATTCCTCCAGAAGCGTCTCACACAATTGTGTTCCCAAACACCAGCATCCCAACGCAAGAGAACATGACAGCATTTATTGTGTTTCACCTGACGCTCTGAGTGTGTGTGTGGGTGTGTGTGTGTGTGTGTGTGTTTCGCCTGACGCTCTGAGACGACACTCATTTATGATGTGTGTGTGTGTTTGTTTCACCTGACGCTCTGAGACGACACTCATTTATGGCGTGTGTGTGTGTGTGTGTGTGTGTGTGTTTCGCCTGATGCTCTGAGACGACACTCGTTTATGATGTGTGTGTGTGTGTTTCGCCTGACGCTCTGAGACGACACTCATTTATGGTGTGTGTGTTTCGTCTGACGCTCTGAGACGACACTCATTTATGATGTGTGTGTGTGTGTGTTTCGCCTGACGCTCTGAGACGACACTCATTTATGATGTGTGTGTGTGTGTGTGCGTTTCGCCTGACGCTCTGAGACGACACTCATTTATGACATGTGTGTGTGTGTGTGTTTCGCCTGACGCTCTGAGACGACTCATTTATGGTGTGTGTGTTTCGTCTGACGCTCTGAGACGACACTCATTTATGATGTGTGTGTGTGTGTTTCACCTGACGCTCTGAGACGACACTCATTTATGATGTGTGTGTGTGTGTTTCGCCTGACGCTCTGAGACGACACTCATTTATGACGTGTGTGTGTGTGTATGTTTCGCCTGACGCTCTGAGACGACACTCATTTATGACGTGTGTGTGTGTGTGTGTGTGTGGGTGTTTCGCCTGACGCTCTGAGACAACACTCATTTATGATGTGTGTGTGTGTGTGTGTGTGTGTGTGTGTGTGTTTCGCCTGATGCTCTGAGACGACACTCATTTATGACGTGTGTGTGTGTGTGTGTGTGTGTGTGGGTGTTTCGTCTGACGCTCTGAGACGACACTCATTTATGACGTGTGTGTGTGTGTGTGTGTGTGTGTGTGTTTCGTCTGACGCTCTGAGACGACACTCATTTATGACGTGTGTGTGTGTGTGTGTGTGTGTGTTTCGTCTGACGCTCTGAGACGACACTCATTTATGACGTGTGTGTGTGTGTGTGGGTGTTTCGTCTGACGCTCTGAGACGACACTCATTTATGACGTGTGTGTGTGTGTGTGTGTGTGTGTGTGTTTCGTCTGACGCTCTGAGATGACACTCATTTATGATGAAGGGAAAAGAGCCCAATTGAGCAACTCACAGTTTTAAAATATCTGCTTTTATTCACAAATTTTTTGCAAAAGTTAAATTCACACCTGGATGGAAACACAGCGAATGAAGTGTGTGTGAGAGTCTCACCCATGCAGTTCTTCATCATCATGAATCCGCTCTCGTATCCGGTGAAACACTCGCACTGAAAGTCCCCGGCTGTGTTCACACACGTGCCTTGACCGCACAGGTCAGGAGAGATGCGACACTCATCGATATCTGTGAACACACACACACACACACACACATATACAGCACAAACAGTTCTTCAGCGCTCACAAAAGCATCTAGATCAGTGCTTCTCAAACAACCAGAGGGCCTCAAGATGTCTTAAAGGTGCAGTGTGTAGTATTTATGAGGATCTATTGACAGAAATGCAATATAATATACATAACTATGTTTTCAGTGGAGTATAAAGACCTTACATAATGAACCGTTATGTTTTTATTACCTTAGAATGAGCCGTTTCTATCTACACACACCACGGGTCTCCTTAGAGTGAAGTCGCCATTTTGCGCCGCCATGTTTCTACGGTAGCCCTAAACGGACAAACTTCTCTACAGAGCGCTAGTCACTCTCTGCTGTCTCAGACGACAACATTTTTGTCCTGTGCAATTCACAACCTCACCGCTTGATGCTGCTCAAATTTACACACTGCACCTTTAATGTTCTCATAACCAAGAAAAAGCGTTTTTAAAACATTTTTATGGTTATCTGGAAAATTCTCATTTAGATAACTAGCTATAGCATTTAAGCCCTTGGGAAATAAAGACCACAGAACCAAGTTACTGCCAAAATATTTTATTTACTGGTCAAAAATTGCCACTTTTTTATTTTAATGATATGAATGTACTATATTTTAGTTCGAAAATGTTGTTTATTTAATATTTTGTACTTTTAGGTGGTAAACTATATTTATGCAGTGGTTATAATCCATTTATTCACTTTTTGAGTATAGACCTGAAAATGAAAAATGAAAACTTAAACCGTCATAAATCTTGAATGCTTTGACTGAAGTTTGGTCTCTTTTTAAAGACGGCACTAAAATGTACACAGTGCACCTTTAAAATAACAAAATCAAGATCCTTCTTATTTTAATTCACCTTCTCAACAACTGTTTTTGTCTTTGAAGAACCAGGATTTTAGGAGAAGGTTACATCAAAAACATACATTTTAACATTAGACGGTAAATTTTGATGTTAAACCCACTGCTATATAGAATTGTTATATAGTCTATACAGTATTTATAGCAATTACATCAGAAGTATCTGAAATTATTGTAATGACAATTATATTAGTCGTTTATTTTGATCTCTGGAGACTCTTAGTTTCTTCTAGTAAGTTAAACTAAAAACGTTTTGAAAATAAAGCTGTGTTACGTGACACACCAGGATGTTCCTGTTGACCTGTGTGTGATCATTCACACTGTCTGCGGGTCTGAACTCACCTGTGCAGTTCCTCTCGTCGAAGTCCAGAGCGAAGCCGCTGTCGCACTTGCAGCGGAAGCTGCCGATGGTGTTCCTGCAGCGGCCGTTGCTGCACAGGCTGTGAATCATCTTACACTCGTTTATATCTGAGGACAAGCAGAGATTAAAGGGTTAGTTCACCCAAAAACGTAAATCCTGTCATTAGTTCCTCTCCCTCATGTCGTTCCAAACCCGTAAGACCTTCGTTCATCTTCTGAACACTAATGAAGATATTTCTGATGAAATCCGAGAGCTCTCTGACCCTCCATAGACAGCAATGTAATGAACACTTTCAAGGTCCAGAAAGGAAGTAAAGACATCGTTAAAATAGTCATGTGACTCCAGCGGTTCAGCCTTAATGTTATGAAGCATCGAGAATACTTTAGTGCGCAAAAACAAACAAAAATAACGACTTTATTCAACAATTTCTTCTCGTCTGGGTCAGTCTCCTACACAGTTTACGTTGGTCAGCTCTGTGTCAGCGTCAGCATGTGTTGTCGTGCTCACATGATCAGCATCAGCCAATGGAAAGCCGGCGTTCTGGCGTAGAACTCGGAAACCCTGGACTGTATTTACTACGTCAACAGCGTAGGAGAAGAAATTGAAAATTTGAAAATCTGGAATCTGAGGGTACAAAAAAATCTAAATATTGAGAAAATCTCCTTTAAAGTTGTCCAAATGAAGTCCTTAGCAATGCATATTACTACTAATAATACATTTTTTATATATTTACGGTAGGAAATTTACAAAATATCTTCATGGAACATGATCTTAATATCCTAATGATTTTTGGCATAAAAGAAGCGATCATTTTGACCCATACAATGTATTGTTGGCTATTGCCACAGATATACCCGTGAGACGCATGACTGGATTTGTGCTCCAGGGTCACACATGAACTGTAAAAAAATGTAAGATATAATGCTTTGGAATGTAGTGAAGTAAAATTTTGACACTGCAAATGAATGAACAAATGCACGACCTCTCTGTCTCGCGCACCTTTGAGGAAGGGTTTCCCGTTGATGAAGTCTCCGCGGTGGGAGAATCCGGGTCGAGGGCAGAGCTGAGCGTATTCCGGCGTTCCCTTCTCCGGACACTCGTCGCATTCCGGCCCCCAGGCCACGCCCACGGAGCAGCAGCAGGCGTCCACGCGGTGCCGTCCGGGAATCGCAGCTCCGCAACGCTCGTCGACGTGTGTGAGGTAACACTGCTCAGTGCGCAGGTCTGCAAACACACACACCTTTCGTTACTGATGGCCGCTTTCGAAACGAACCATTTGTTGCACGAACGGCGGCGCACGTACCAACGCAGGTTCTCCCAGAGGCGTCCACAGTCATGCCAGTGGGACACTGGCACACAAACGACCCGTCCGTGTTTACACACTTTCCATTGATGCACACGCCAGGAAACACCTCACACTCGTTCACATCTGAAGACACACACACACACACATGTAGCAGGTGAAACGAGACATCAGTGCTGAACTCACGGACACAGTGAAGCCTGAGGTCAGCGTGAGAGCTCACCCTCACAGACGGTTCCCTTCACCCGCGCGTAACCTTTAGAGCAGAACGCATCTGAAACACACAGAACACACACCTTTACTGCACAAACAGTCACATGATCCTTCAGAAATCAGTTATCAGTTTCCACAAAAATGTTTCCAACATTGATAATAATAAGAATCATTGTTAATAACTGAGAATGTAATAATGATAACGATAAAGATTAATAACGATAACTATAACAATAACTATAATGATAACTATAATGATAATCATTAACGATAACTATAACGATAACTATAATGATAACTATAATGATAATCATTAACGATAACTATAACGATAACTATAATGATAACTATAATGATAATCATTAACGATAGCTATAGCGATAGCTATAATGATAATCATTAACGATAACTATAACGATAACCACAATGACAATCATTAACAATAACTATAACGATAACTATAATGATAACCATTAACGATAACTATAACGATAACCACAATGACAATCATTAACAATAACTATAACGATAACTATAATGACAATCATTAACGATAACTATAACAATAACTATAACGATAACTATAATGACAATCATTAACGATAACTATAACGATAACTACAATGACAATCATTAACGATAACTATAATGATAATCATTAACGATAACTATAACGATAACTACAAAGACAATCATTAACGATAACTATAATGATAATCATTAGCAATAACTATAAAGATAACGATAACTATAACTATAACAATAACCATAATGATAATCATTAACGATAACTATAATAACATCTATAACGAGATCTAATAATAACGATGATAATCATTACAGTTATAGTTATGTTCAGTGTGAACGACCCAAACTTCTGACCGGTTGTGTGTGTGACTGAGGGAAAAGTTAGTTAGTGGTCTGGTCACCTGGTTCACACTTGGCACACGGTGACCCCCAGGCTGACCCCAGAGTGGCACAGCAGTGAGACTTCAGCGTCGCTCCGTTGATGTTGATCTCGCACTGTCCGTTCACCACCTTCAGCCAACACGTGCCCTTCATGGTCTCTGAAACACACACACACATGAGCCTCCAACACACGACGTCTGATCGGACAGGAAGTGCATGAGGACACTCACCCACACACAGCGTTCCTGAGCTGTCTAGAGAGCTTCCTGTCGAGCACAGGCACACGAACGACCCGGGGCTGTTCTTACACTCGCCGTTCACACACGGGTTGGTCGAACACTCGTCGACGTCTGAACACACACACACACACACACACACACAGAACATCAGGAGTCATGATTTCAGCATTTCAGCATCTCGGAACGATTCATATGAGAAATAAAGCACAGTTCAGAATCAAGGCCTGTTTTCATTAAATGAACACCAATGTTATTAATTTTTATTTTTATGTTTGTAATTTTCATGTTAATTTTAGTAAAAAAAAATTGTAATTTCGTTATGTGCTCTTGTCATTTAAGTATTTTTTATATTGCTATTTAGGTTTAATTTATTTTTATTTCAGTTTTTATTTATTTTACATTTATTTATTTTTATTTCATGTGTGCTTCAACTCAAACTTATTTCAGTTTATTGCCAAGGCAAAATTTCTAAGTTTCATAAAATATTTATATTTTATTCTATTTCAGCTTTTTAGAAATGTTTTTAGTTTTAGTTAACGATAATAACCCTGCACCACAACGAATCATATTCAATCATTTTCATTTATATGCATGAACAGAATAATACAGTTCTGTTTCTCGTTGCAACATTTCAAACACTTAAAAACACTCAAAAATGTCATTTTTTAATGATGACACAAATTAATCACTGAATAAAAGTTCTATATAAATTTTTCAAAATGGACAGTTTGAACTGATTCACTGAAATTATTTACTGAATCATCTCTATCTGAACATGAGATGAGATTCATAAAATGAAGCATTTTTCAAACCGTTTTCACAAGTGAACACGAGAAAGAATCATATTGAATCATATTGCACCCATAGAATAATGTACACATTAATAAAAAACAATATTTACCATTAAATGAACAGATGCAAACATGAATAACTGAATCAGAGTTTGGAATCAATTCACTGTTCTGAACTGATTCACAGAAATGTATGATGTATGATGATGTATGATGCATGTATGATGTATGATGCATGTATGACATATGATGATGTTTGAAGCATGTATGATGATGTATGAAGATGTATGATGCTGTATGAAGCATGTATGATGATGTATGAAGCATGTGTGATGATGTATGATGCTGTATGAAGATGTATGATGATGTATGAAGCATGTATGATGATGTATGATGATGTATGAAGCATGTATGACATACGATGATGTCTGAAGCATGTATGATGTATGATGCTGTATGAAGATGTATGAAGCATGTATGATGTATGAAGATGTATGAAGCATGTATGATGTATGAAGATGTATGATGATGTATGAAGCATGTATGATGTATGATGTTGTATGAAGCTGTATGAAGATGTATGATGATGTATGAAGCATGTATGATGTATGATGTTGTATGAAGCTGTATGAAGATGTATGATGATGTATGAAGCATGTATGATGTATGTATGATGATGTATGAAGCATGTATGATGTATGAAGATGTATGATGATGTATGAAGCATGTATGATGCTGTATGAAGATGTATGATGATGTATGAAGCATGTATGATGTATGATGCATGTATGATGCTGTATGAAGCATGTATGATGTATGAAGCGTGTATGAAACATGTATGATGTATGAAGCGTGTATGATGATGTATGAAGCATGTATGATGATGTATAAAGTATGTATGATGATGTGTGATGATGCATTAAACGTATGATGATGTATGAAGCATGTATGATGATGTATGAAGCATGTGTGATGATGTATGATGCTGTATGAAGATGTATGATGATGTATGAAGCATGTATGATGATGTGTGATGATGTATGAAGCATGTATGACATACGATGATGTCTGAAGCATGTATGATGTATGATGTTGTATGAAGCTGTATGAAGATGTATGATGATGTATGAAGCATGTATGATGTATGTATGATGTATGATGATGTATAAAGCATGTATGATGTATGAAGATGTATGATGATGTATGAAGCATGTATGATGATGTATGAAGCATGTATGATGTATGATGCATGTATGATGCTGTATGAAGCATGTATGATGTATGAAGCGTGTATGATGATGTATGGAGCATGTATGATGATGTATAAAGTATGTATGATGATGTGTGATGATGCATGAAACATGTATGATGATGTATGAAGCATGTATGATGATGTATGAAGCATGTGTGATGATGTATGATGCTGTATGAAGATGTATGATGATGTATGAAGCATGTATGATGATGTATGATGATGTATGAAGCATGTATGACATACGATGATGTCTGAAGCATGTATGATGTATGATGCTGTATGAAGATGTATGAAGCATGTATGATGTATGAAGATGTATGATGATGTATGAAGCATGTATGATGTTGTATGAAGCTGTATGAAGATGTATGATGATGTATGAAGATGTATGATGATGTATGATGTATGATGATGTATGAAGCATGTATGATGTATGATGCTGTATGAAGATGTATGATGATGTATGAAGCATGTATGATGTATGAAGCGTGTATGAAACATGTATGATGTATGAAGCGTGTATGATGATGTATGAAGCATGTATGATGATGTATAAAGTATGTATGATGATGTGTGATGATGCATGAAACATGTATGATGATGTATGAAGCATGTATGATGATGTATGAAGCATGTATGACAATATATGAAGCGTGTATGATGATGTATGAAACATGTATAAAGCATGTATGAAGCATGTATGATGTATAATGATGTATGATGATGTATGAAGCATGTATGAAGCATGTATGATGATGTATGAAGCATGTATGATGTATAATGATGTATGATGATGTATGAAGCATGTATGATGACGTATGATATGTATGAAGCGTGTATGAAACATGTATGATGATGTATGGTGAGGTATGAAGCATGTATGATGTATGATGATGTATGTATGATGTATGATGATGTATGATGTATGAAGATGTATGATGATGTATGAAGCATGTATGATGTATGATGTTGTATGAAGCTGTATGAAGATATATGATGATGTATGAAGCATGTATGATGTATGAAGATGTATGATGATGTATGAAGCATGTATGATGCTGTATGAAGATGTATGATGATGTATGAAGCATGTATGATGTATGAAGCATGTATGATGTATGAAGCGTGTATGAAACATGTATGATGTATGAAGCGTGTATGATGATGTATGAAGCATGTATGATGATGTATAAAGCATGTATGATGATGTATGAAGCATGTATGATGATGTATAAAGTATGTATGATGTGTGATGATGCATGAAACATGTATGATGATGTATGAAGCATGTATGATGATGTATGAAGCATGTATGACGATATATGAAGCGTGTATGATGATGTATGAAACATGTATAAAGCATGTATGAAGCATGTATGATGTATAATGATGTATGATGATGTATGAAGCATGTATGATGATGTATGAAGCATGTATGAAGCATGTATGATGTATAATGATGTATGATGATGTATGAAGCATGTATGATGACGTATGATATGTATGAAGCGTGTATGAAACATGTATGATGATGTATGGTGAGGTATGAAGCATGTATGATGTATGATGATGTATGTATGATGTATGATGATGTATGAAGCATGTATGATGATGTATGATGTATGAAGCATGTATGAAACATGTATGATGAATCACACTGACCACTGTTTTCAGATGAAATGAGAGACACTACTGAAACATGTCCATGTGATATTCTGCTGTATATCCTCAGCTGCTGTGTGTGTGTTTGATAGTGTGAGCTGCGCGTTTGTGACGTGACCCACCTTCACACACCTCTGTCTCGGGATGGAAGGTGAAGCCCTTCGGGCAGTGACACGTGAAGCTGCCCGGCGTGTTTCTGCACAGGCCGTTCTCACACAGGTGTCTGTTCATCATGCACTCGTCCACATCTGAAACACACACACGCACATACAGCGGTGACGCAGAAGTCTGTGTGTGTCCGACGCTAATGTCTGCAGAGATACTGACCCACGCAGGTCTTCCCGCTGATGTCCACCTCAAAGCCCAGATTACAGTTACACTTGTATGTTCGGAGCATGTTCTCGCACACGCCATTCTGGCAGATATCAGGATCCAGCGCACACTCGTTTATATCTGACTCAGAGAGAGAGAGACATTCATATTTATTTGTATAGCGCTTTTCACAATACATATCGTTTCAAAGCAGCTTTATAGAAAATGCATGAAATGCACCTCTTGTCACAATAATGTCCATATATCAGAATAATGTACAGTTCTAAGATAATACAAATCATGCAGTTAGCTGACATCATGTATTGATTTTAGGCAGAAACAAAGAGCTCATTAAGGTAGTTATTACAAGTTGTGATCATGTAAAGTTGTGATTTATGCAAGTAAACATACACTACCAGTCAAAAGTTTGGACACACTTTCCCATTCTCTTTGATGGGACAGTGTGTCCAGACTTTTGACTGGTAGTGTACATATGCAAACAATACATGGGAGAGTCTCACAAAGAACATAACTAGCTCATATTTCACCCAAAATTCATTAATTATATTTATTTTATGCATACACTTCATAAATGTTTATAACTATAGCTATGAATCATTATAGTTATGTACATTAAAGCCAAAACTTTTGGCTATATATATATATAATTAGCTATATACATTTTTATTATATCATTTATTTATATAATTATAATAATTATTAATTATGAATTCATATATAATTGGATACATTGTATTGTATTGTATTGTATAATAATTATTAATTAACTGTTTAATAATTCATATTAGTTATCTAAATTATTTTTATTTATTTGGATTTTCTTTAGATTTTTGGGGTGAAATACGGGCTATATAATTATATTATTCATATATATAATTGAATACATAATTTTTTATTAGATTGTTTATTATAATAATTATAATAATTACTCATTCATATATATATATATATAAAAAATTGGAAACATTAATTTTATTATAATATATTATTTACATATTTATAATAATTCACATAGTTCATATATGTTATCTATATATATTCATTTAGTTATCTAAATTATTATTATTTATGTAAATGACCTGGACGTGTTCTTCACAGCTCACATGTACTGTATGCGTGTGTGTGTGTGTTTGGCCGTACCTCTGCCGTCGGTCGTAGTTCCTGGGCCGTGACTGCACAGGGCCGAAAACTCAGCTGGAACATAAACACACAATTTAACAATGTGCCCGCAGATGCCAGAGAACTCTAAACATGTCTGCAATCTGTCTGTGTGTGTGCGTGTGTGTGTGTGCGTGTGTTTAAGGCTCGAGTCACACGGGCTTCAATCTCAGACATGTGTTGAACTCTAAAGGAGCTGATGTCATCCATGATGTCATTGTTTCCTCGTTGAACAGAGGTGAGGAGTGATGTGTCAGAGCTGCTGCTGAGGACTGAAACGAGTGCAGAGTCACGCTAGATCTGTGTGTGTGTGTGTGTACCTGAGTTGAGCGGCGGGCACGGCTGGCACGGCTCTCCGAAGGCGTACTCTACGTTGGCGCAGCAACATTCAGACTTGGTCACGGCGCCGAAGAACGGTCGCACACACTGGCCGCGTTTATACCCTCCGTAACACGTGCTGCGCATGTGTGTGTCTGCAGGAGAACAAAACCTTCCTCACCATCACAGTCAACAAGAACGCCGTCGAGGGACGTGACACATGCTCGTTTCAACAACAACAACATGCCGTGATAAACAGCAATTGACCTAAATGACTGCAGAATGCGATTTCAGCACTCAGAACAATAAGCAAACTCTTAAAGAGCTCACATTATGCCCTGTGTTTTCTGGCTCTACTAGAGCAGGTTTTCCTGCTTGAATGTTGATTATTTCCTCATATTCTCCATTGTTGCGGCTCCTCTCTTCCCAGTCTGTCAGTAACGCTCTGTTTAGTTCCTGTCTCTATGAAGCCCCTCCTTCTGAAAAGCACACTGTGCTCTGATTGGTCGGCTGGAGTAGTGTGTTGTGATTGGTCAAGCAGGGAAATGTCCCGCCCCTTACCATAACCGCCAGTTTCAACACACTACTAACTAACTCAACCAGGCCCCGCCCCTTTATTCTGCGTATTAATTATTATAATGAGGAATATTGTGACGTGTTGGTTCCCGGAAGAAAACTCAAGACTGCAATGGAGGCGTTTCAGGAGTTCAGAAACACTGACACTGATATAGAGAAGAACTGGAGCTTTGCAGAGCTTCAACATCACACACTGAAGGTTCAGCATCACAGGTTGCGGTTGCGCTCACCTACGCAGACGCGTCCGTCCAGCCCCACGGCGAGTCCCGGCATACACTCGCACCTGAACGAGCCCTCCGTGTTCACGCAGTGACCGTTCATACACATGCCAGGAACCTCACACTCGTCCACATCTGAAAACACACGACACGCTACATGAACAAAACACCCACGAACATCTATAAAAACAGCTGCTAAACATCTGCTTTTGTGTGTCCGTGAAGTCAAAACTTTGATTTCGGGGTGAATTACTTCTTTAACGTGAGATCTTTAATACCCATAATTAATCTGGACCCAGACTCTCTCTCTCTAAGCTGAGCATAATTAGTGTGATCAACAGTGTGTGTGTCGGTTTCCTGAGTGCTAGACTTGTTCCTCTTGAGACTATACAAATCATTAATGAGCAAATACATCATATGCATGACTTCAGAGTGTGTGGGAGTGTTTTTGAGTGTGTGTGTGTGTGTGTGTGTGTGAGTGAGTGTAAGTGTGTTTGTGAGTGTGTGTGAGTGTGTTTGTGAGTGAGTGTGTTTGTGTGTTGGAGTGTGTGTTTTTGAGTGAGTGTGTGAGTGTTTGTGTGAGTGTGTGTGTGAGTCTGTGTGTGTGTGTGAGTGTTAGTGTGAGTGTGTGTGTGTATGTGAGTGAGAGTGTGTGTGTGTGTGTGAGAGAGTGTGTGTGTGTGTTTGTGAGTGAGTGTGTGAGTGTTTGTGTGAGTGTGTGTGTGTGTGTGTGAGAGAGAGAGAGTGTGTGCGTGAGTGTGTGTGTGTGTGTGTGTGTGTGTGAGTGGGTGTGTGTGTGAGAGAGAGTGTGTGTGAGTGAGAGAGTGTGTGTGTGTGTGTGTATGTGAGTGAGAGAGTGTGTGTGTGTGTGTGTGTGTGTGTGTGTGTGTGTGAGTGAGTGTGTGTGTGTGTGTATGTGAGTGAGAGAGTGTGTGTGTGAGAGTGTGGGAGTGTGTGACTGCGTGCGAGTGTTTGTGTGTGAGAGTGAGTGTGTGTGTGTGTGTGAGTGAGTGAGCGAGTGTGTGTTAGTGTGAGTGTGAGTGTGTGTGTGTGTGTGTGTGTGTGTGAGAGAGAGTGTGTGAGTTAGTATGTGAGTGTGTGTGTGTGTGTGTGAGTGTGAGTGTGTGTTATTGTGAGTCTGAGTGTGTGTGAGTGTGTGTGTTCACTTACCCACACAGAATCGTCCAGTGCCATCCAACAAGTATCCAGGTTTACAGATGCACTTGAAGCTGCCATCCTCATTAATGCACATGCCGTTCAGACAGATGTTCCTAATCAAACACTCATCAGTGTCTAAAACACACACACACACACACACACAATACAACCAACACTTAAACAGGGTTCATACAGGCACGTCTTCATGAACATCCAGCAATATTTTTCTTTATTGACTTTCTTTATCACGTTCTCTTCATCCTCGGTAGAATATAAACAGAACACAGACTAACAGAATGTCTATGTAATATGCTTATATATTAATTCCTATTATACAAATTAAATAAATACAGCCTTTATCCTACGCTTATTAAATGGCTCCTGGAATAATAATAGCCTTCTGCTGATAATTCAGTTCCTACTTTTACCTACTTTTTTTTTTTCAATTTGTGTATTGCTTGCATGCGCAGAATATCACAATTAAAGACTTTTGATACTTTTTCCAAAATATATATCTGTTTTTCATGTGTGCAAACCGCATACACATATTTCTTTTTACATTTAAGCACTTTACAACAAAACAAGCCGATTTTCCAAGCATTCCAAACCTTCTAAAAACTAAATACACGCACTTTAAGGACATCTGCATTCACTCTTAACTCCTCCCCTGAAAAGAGACCACGCCCACTCGGACTCTACCCTTGCAGTTAAACCCCACCCCTGAGGATGTCCCCGCCCACTCAGACTCCACCCACATGAATGCCTAATTGTCCACATCGCTCCGTTTAGAGCTGTGTGATAGGATGACTATGTGCTTAATGGGGCAGATGGGTATTTGTGAAACCCGTTTGGAAACAATCAGTATTTTTGCATTTCCTTTTGCTAGAGAATCAATTATGATATAATTTATTATATTAAATTATGACGTTGTGGCAAGTCTAGTTTCTCTGATGTGCTGGATGTCCCACCTTGGCAGTTCCTGCCGTCTGTCGAGATCTCAAAGCCGGCGTTGCACACACAGTGGAAGCTTCCGTCCGTGTTGACGCAGCGGCCGTTGTTACAGATGCGCCCGTTGGCCACACACTCATCCAGATCTACAGAGAACACACAGACGTGAGCGTGTGTGTGTGTGTGCATGTGTGGGGTGAGTGTGTGTTTGTGTATCGTTACCTCGACACTCGGTTCTCGTCGCAGTGCTCTGGAATCCAGCGGGACACTGGCAGTAATAGGAACCGGGTGTGTTCACACACTCTCCGTTCACACAGGGCCTTCGCTCGCACTCGTTCTCATCTGAACACACACAAGTGAAATCAGACAACACACTAGCTGTGTTTCCCACCTATTTTTATGCGCATTTTGGGATATTGCATGAAAAACACTGGATGGAAATGCAAAGATGTGCATAAATTCTAAAAATGTGCATGTTTTTTTTATCTGATGCGCATAAACTATGACAGAAACACTTTTACCGAATAAATCCCTCAATAAACCAGGACTCGACATTACGCCTGTTCATGTGCTTGTCATTCGGACGAGTAAACCGGTCATTCACTTCTCCGAGTAAAACATTTGCTTGCCCAGAAAAAAATAGGATTTTTTTTGTGTGTTGTAAATATAATTTATTCTGAAGCAATATTCTCATTAGTGTTCAGTCAGCTTTCACATATTTATGATATTTTAATTTTTATAAAGGGCATTTTTACCCTAATCGTTTTAAATATATTGATCAACTTTTAGAATTTAAAATGAAAGCTGCATATATTAAATTACAATAATAAGACACTATAGGGCTGTTACCAATCAAATTAAATCATTTACAACTGTATTAAATAATGTCATGAGATTGTTTTAAATATTTTTTTAATTTACAAATAAGAAACGTTGGAAAGAATGACACTTTTAAACATGAAACTAAACCAGTAGGTGGTGGCAGATGACCGTCTTAATGAGTGAGTCATTGAGTCGTTCATTCAAACGATTTGTTCAAACGGCTGATTAGTTCAGGAATGAGGCAGTTGTTTATGAATGAGTCATTGAATCTTTGACTCAAACGATTCGTTCAGGAATGAGGCAGTTGTTTATGAATGAGTCATTGAATCTTTGACTCAAACGATTCGTTCAAACGTCTGATTAGTTCAGGAATGAGGCAGTTGTTTATGAATGAGTCATTGAATCTTTGACTCAAACGATTCGTTCAAACGGCTGATTCGTTCAGGAATGAGGCTGTTGTTTATGAATGAGTTATTGAATCTTTGACTCAAACGATTCGTTCAGGAATGAGGCAGTTGTTTATGAATGAGTCATTGAATCTTTGACTCAAACGATTCGTTCAAACGGCTGACTCGTTCAGGAATGAGGCAGTTGTTTATGAATGAGTCATTGAATCTTTGACTCAAACGATTCGTTCAGGAATGAGGCAGTTGTTTATGAATGAGTCATTGAATCTTTGACTCAAACGATTCGTTCAAACGTCTGATTCGTTCAGGAATGAGGCAGTTGTTTATGAATGAGTCATTGAATCTTTGACTCAAACGATTCATTCAAACGGCTGATTCATTCAGGAATGAGGCAGTTGTTTATGAATGAGTCATTGAATCTTTGACTCAAACGATTCGTTCAAACGGCTGATTTGTTCAGGAATGAGGCAGTTGTTTATGAATGAGTCATTGAATCTTTGACTCAAACGATTCATTCAAACGGCTGATTCATTCAGGAATGAGGCAGTTGTTTATGAATAAGTCATTGAATCTTTGACTCAATCGATTCGTTCAAACGGCTGATTCGTTCAGGAATGAGGCAGTTGTTTATGAATGAGTCATTGAATCTTTGACTCAACCGATTCGTTCAAACGCCTGAATCATTCAGTAATGGCAGTAAATGGCATCTACGCTAATGTTAGTCTCTCTGTTTATCCCGAGGTTTACTGCAGTCGGCCGGATCCAGGCCGTATCCAGACCAGATGGTGGACCTTAGCCTGGACATGACGACCATATCCCTGAAGTGTCTGTAGAGACCGTGTCAATTAAACTCCCCCCTGTAAATGCCGCATCGACACGACATCCTCATTAAACCCGTCTCCAACGTGACGACTCCAATCTTTCGAATAATCCTACGAATATCTATTGATCTAATATGACTTCAGACCTGTAATGCTGCCAGAATCATAATCACACACTATTTGTTTGTCGGCCAGTTCGTTAAATTTCAACTATATTACTCATCTGCCCGCATTGACACTATATGATAATTGAAATGAGCTGATGACATCACCGTTTTCTCCAGAGCGGCTGTACAGCCGAATCAAATTCCGTTGCATTATTTTCCTGTTACCACTGTGAAGCTGCTTTGAAACAATTGGCATTGTAAAAAGCGCTATATAAATAAAGGAGATTTAATTTGATTTAATGAAACACGGTTGAGTGTTTCTGTGAGACACGTTATGGTTCTGCTGTGATCTTGGAACTATTTTCGCTGCTGAAACAGAACAAAAACAGTCAATATTGCATCTAAAATGTAAGTGACTTAATATTAATTACTTGTTTTTTGAGCTGTCAAATGAAATCAGTGTCACATTTTCAGTCGTGATGGTATTCAGCACTCTCGGTCGTGTGATGTTGCTTAACTGTATTGTACGTTATAAATATAAAATCTTCACATTTTGAACTCAGTTACTGAGTTTCTTTGAGCTGTGCTCATTTGTTTCCATTTCTCCTCATGAGGCTGCGTGAGCCTCAACCGTGCCACCTTGTTACTGTCAGCACATTATATATTATATTATTATTCACTATCAATCACCACTTACAATAAAAGAACGCAGAATCATTCTCGCGTTTTGGTGTTTCTCTAGTTATTTTTTGTTATTGACGTTTTAATCAGGATACTTGTCCGGTCTCTTTCACTTGCCCCTTCAAAAGATCCACTTGTCCCGGACAAGCGGCGCTGAATAAACTCATGTGACTTTGCCTGAGCAGAGCCTGTGATTGGATAACTGGCCTAACCAGCGGACCAATGGCGTCGCAGCATCTCAAATGTTGGTTTGGTGGCTCTGAAACGCCTGAGTCAAAGTCTGTGATCAGAATGATTTGGTTTAATTCTTCCAGAAGCATTTAGTGTGTGTGTGTGTGTGTGTGTATTCCTCCAGAAGCGTCTCACACGATTGTGTTCTCAAACATCAGCATCCCAACGCAAGAGAACATGACAGCGTTTATTGTGTTTCGCCTGACGCTCTGAGTGTGTGTGTGAGTGGGTGTGTGTGTGTGTGTGAGTGAGTGTGTGTGTGAGTGAGTGAGTGAGTGAGTGAGTGAGTGAGTGTTTCACTTGACGCTCTGAGACGACACTCATTTATGACGTGTGTGTGTGTGTTTCGCCTGACGCTCTGAGTGTGTGTGTGAGTGGGTGTGTGTGTGTGTGTGAGTGAGTGTGTGTGTGAGTGAGTGAGTGAGTGTTTCACTTGACGCTCTGAGACGACACTCATTTATGATGTGTGTGTGTGTGTGTGTGTGGGTGTGTGTGTGTGTTTCGCTTGACGCTCTGAGACGACACTCATTTATGATGTGTGTGTGTGTGTGTGTTTCGCCTGACGCTCTGAGACGACACTCATTTATGATGTGTGTGTGTGTGTGTGTTTCGCCTGACGCTCTGAGATGACACTCATTTATGGTGTGTGTGTGTGTGTGTGTTTCGCTTGACTCTGAGACGACACTCATTTATGATGTGTGTGTGTGTGTGTTTCGCCTGACGCTCTGAGACGACACTCATTTATGACGTGTGTGTGTGTGTTTCGCCTGACGCTCTGAGACGACACTCATTTATGATGTGTGTGTGTGTGCGTTTCACCTGACGCTCTGAGACGACACTCATTTATGACGTGTGTGTGTGTGTTTCGCCTGACGCTCTGAGACGACACTCATTTATGATGTGTGTGTGTGTGCGTTTCACCTGACGCTCTGAGACGACACTCATTTATGATGTGTGTGTGTGTTTCGTCTGACGCTCTGAGACGACACTCATTTATGACGTGTGTGTGTGTGTTTCGCCTGACGCTCTGAGACGACACTCATTTATGATGTGTGTGTGTGTGCGTTTCGCCTGACGCTCTGAGACGACACTCATTTATGACGTGTGTGTGTGTGCATTTCGCCTGACGCTCTGAGACGACACTCATTTATGACGTGTGTGTGTGCGTTTCGCCTGACGCTCTGAGGCGACACTCATTTATGACGTGTGTGTGTGTGTGTGCGTTTCGCCTGACGCTCTGAGACGACACTCATTTATTGTGTGTGTGTGTGTGTTTCGCCTGACGCTCTGAGACGACACTCATTTATGACGTGTGTGTGTGTGTGTGTGTGCGTTTCGCCTGACGCTCTGAGACGACACTCATTTATGACGTGTGTGTGTGTGTTTCGCCTGACGCTGTGAGACGACACTCATTTATGACGTGTGTGTGTGTGTTTCGCTTGACGCTCTGAGACGACACTCATTTATGACGTGTGTGTGTGTGTTTCGCCTGACGCTGTGAGACGACACTCATTTATGACGTGTGTGTGTGTGTTTCGCTTGACGCTCTGAGACGACACTCATTTATGACGTGTGTGTGTGTGTTTCGCCTGACGCTGTGAGACGACACTCATTTATGACGTGTGTGTGTGTGTTTCGCCTGACGCTCTGAGACAACACTCATTTATGATGTGTGTGTGTGTGTGTGTTTCGCCTGACGCTCTGAGACGACACTCATTTATGATGTGTGTGTGTGTGTGTGTTTCGCCTGACGCTCTGAGACGACACTCATTTATGATGTGTGTGTGTGTGTGTGTGTGTGTGTTTCGCCTGACGCTCTGAGACGACACTCATTTATGATGTGTGTGTGTGTGTGTGTGTGTGTGTGTGTTTCGCCTGGCGCTCTGAGATGACACTCATTTATGATGGAGGGAAAAGAGAAACAGTTTATTACTGAGATTTTGCATCAGTTTCCCAGGAAGTGTTTTATGCAATATTCCAGTTAAATTCGCAACGTTGGATGTAAACACAGCTACTGACCGATGCATTCGCCGCGGCCGTCCAGCCTGAAGCCCATGTTACACTCGCAGCGGTAGCTGCCCGGCGTCGGCGTCGGCACGCAGCGGCCGTTGATGCACAGATTACGAAACGCCTCACACATGTTCCTGATGCTGACGTTTTGAGGCAGGATGACTGAAAGAGAGAGAGAGAGAGAGAGAGAGAGAGAGAGAGAGGGAGGAAAACTCAGGAGTCTGAAAAGGAGTCTCTTCCTCGACACACGCATGGGGAAAAGTTAACTTGACCAGCGGTTCTCAACCAGGCTCAAGCTCAAACAACTAAACATCAAGATATTTCTTATTTTAATTCACCTCCTCAACAGTTGTTTTTTTATATTTGAAGAACCAGGATTCTCACGGTCATGGAAAACCTGAATATATGAGGAAGATTTATTATAAAACTGTGATTTCCAGACCTGGAAAATTCATGGAAATCACGTTGGAAATTTCAATGGTCCACTTACGACATACTACTAACTATACGTAACTTTGCAACTACATGGCAACTTGTTCTCATTACAGTATTAGTAGACTGTTAGGTTCAGGTTAGTAGAATAAGTTGACATGTAGTTGCAAAGTTACTTATAGTTAGTAGTATGTCGTAACTGGACCATTGAAATAAAGTGTAACCATAAAACCTTACAACTCCATGAGCATCTTTATAATTAATGCACATTTTTAATGCCAAGCTTTAATTGTGAGCAAAAAATATATTTAAAATATTCTTATAATTATACACTATATTGCCAAAAGTTTTGTGACGCCTGCCTTTACATGCACATGAGCTTTAATGACATCCCATTCTTAATCCGTAGGGTTTAATATGGAGTTGGCCCACCCTTTGCAGCTATAACAGCTTCAACTCTTCTGGGAAGGCTTCCACAAGGTTTAGGAGTGTGTTTATGGGAATTTTTGACCATTCTTCTAGAAGCGCATTTGTGAGGTCAGGCACTGATGTTGGACGAGAAGGCCTGGCTCGCAGTCTCCGCTCTAATTCATCCCAAAGGTGTTCTATCGGGTTGAGGTCAGGACTCTGTGCAGGCCAGTCAAGTTCCTCCACACCAAACTCGCTCATCCATGTCTTTATGGACCGACGCTTTGTGCACTGGTGCGCAGTCATGTTGGGACAGGAAGGGGCCGTCCCCAAACTGTTACCACAAAGTTGGGAGCATGAAATTGTCCAAAATGTCTTGGTATGCTGAAGCATTAAGAGTTCCTTTCACTGGAACTAAGGGGCCAAGCCCAACCCCTGAAAAACAACCCCACCCCATAATCCCCCCTCCACCAAACTTTACACTTGGCACAATGCAGTCAGGGAAGTCTCGTTCTCCTGGCAACCGCCAAACCCAGACTCGTCCATGGGATTGCCAGACAGAGAAGCGTGATTGGTCACTCCAGAGAACACGTCTCACTGCTCTAGAGTCCAGTGGCGGCGTGCTTTACCCCACTGCATCCCACGCTTTGCATTGCACTTGGTGATATAAGGCTTGGATGAGCTGCTCGGCCATGGAAACCCATTCCATGAAGCTCTCTACATACTGTTCTTGAGCTCATCTGAAGGCCACAGAAGTTTGGAGGTCTGTAGCTATTGACTCTGCAGAAAGTTGGTGTCTTCTGTGCACTGTGACCCTCAGCATGCGCTGACCCCGCTCTGTGATTTTATGTGGCCTACCACTTCGTGGCTGAGTTGCTGTTGTTCCCAATTGCTTCCACTTTGTTATAATCCCACTAACAGTTGAGCGTGGAATATTTAGTAGTGAGGAAATGTCAGGAATGGACTTATTGCACAGGTGGCAACCTATCACGGTACCACGCTTGAGTTCACTGAGCTCCTGAGAGCGACCCATTCTTTCACAAATGTTTGTAGCAGCGTCTGCATGCCTAGTGCTTGATTTATACACCTGTGGCCATGAAGTGATTGAACACCTGAATTCAGTGATTTGGAGGGGTGTCCCAATACTTAATATAGGCAATATAGTGTATTTATCCAGTGAATCATGAACGAGATTCACAGGATAAAACCTTCAGATTTTGTAAACTTGTGGAATCCACTCCTAGTTTCTGTAATTTAAAACAAAACTGTGTCATCACAGCAAATTAAGCTATTTGCCTTTGTTTATTGTTGTGGAAAATTGTGACTATAGTTCAGAATTTCACTTAACGCATCAATTTAGCTCTGAATCCGCGACTGAAGCTTGAGTTCGACACACTCAGATCGTCCTGAAACTGGATCATATGATCTTGAGACATAGGCAGTAAGAAGTTACTAGAATATGTTTGATATAAACATTTCATAAACCAATCCATTTGTAACACATCTACGAATCCCTTCAGCGCTGCCTGCAGCTGCACTTTTATGCGTGTTTGTGTGTCTTACCAGGCCCGGCAGTGAACGAGGGAAGGTCAGTAAGTGTGGGCCGCACAGGTAAAGGGTCAAATGGGTAAGGGCCATTTGGGTCACCAGGACGCGGGCCAGGACCAGGATACGGACCAGGACCAGGATATGGACCAGGACCAGGATGTGGACCAGGACCAGGATATGGACCCAGATCTGGTCGGTCTGGATCAGGAACCCTGTGACTAATCAGACAGAGCATCTGATACTCCTCTGAGAAGAAAGAGAGAGAGAGAGAGAGAGAGAGAGAGAGTTGTTCAGTTTCATATTCAATTCATATTCTTCAGTTCATTAACTAACCCTTTAGTACTGTTCACGTATCGGTCAAAAATGACTAAAAATGTATTTTTTTTATCTCAATGAAATGATTGTACTATATTTTAGTTTGACAATGTTTTTTATTTAATATGTTGTATTTTTAGGGGATTTTTATGGTACTAAATTATATTTATGCAGTAGTTATAATCCATTTATTCACTTTTTCAGCATTAAATTTCCAACTTAAACTGTCATAAATCTTGAATGCTTTGGATCACAGACTAAAGTTTTTTTTTTTTTTAAACACGACACTTGGCAGATTATTGCTGAAGTGAAAAAAGTTTTAAAAAGTGAACTTGGAAAAAAGTTATAGAATTTTACGTTTATTGTTATGAAAAATGCACGAAATACCATTTTCAATTTTTATATGAAATATCAGGGCTCCAGATTGACATTTGAGAGCAGTGGCACCAACACCTGATTTGGTGGAGCTGGAGGAAAATTTATCATAAAGTTAATTTAATAATGAAATTACTATTGTTTTGGATTGTTTCCTTAATAAGTGCACTTACTAATAATATTACGTTTGTTTATTGGAAATTTAACAATGAAGCACTGAGCTTGAATTGATATGCAGATAAAATTAACAGTAATGTGCAAAAACCTCATTTTTATAGTGAAAATGTAACTATTCTACTCTTATTAAATGTCCCATTGTTCTTCTATAGTCTCACACTGAACTGACCGACAGCTTCAGTGATTATAAAAGGAGCTCGTTCCCTTTCAGTCGGTCACATTCGACGTACGTCGGAACTGACCGACGAATTGAGGATCATTTTAAGAGACCAATCTACTTTGAGTGTATAAAAACGAGCCAATAACGTTGGCATGCAGTCCACGCACCGCCCCGCGGGTATAAATACGGAAGTGGAATACCGCATCCTCGCTTTCAACTTCGGAGCCGAACGGTTTGCAGTTCAAGCTGTTTCTACGAAGAGTGTTTTTGCTACGAGCCTTTGAGGAAGATCGCTCTCTTACCTGGTGCTGGCGTGACGGTGCGATTCAGTGTGTGGCCGCTGCAACGTGCACTGTTCCTGTGTTGGTTGGCTGGGCGTTTCCGTTTGTTGAGTGCTTGCACTATCGGACCGCTGTGAGCCGCGGCCATCTCCCTGAGTGCCTCAGCACTTCTAAAAGAGCATTTCCCTTCCTAAAAGAGCAACACGGTTTGACCCTGCGTCTTTTTCAAGATGTCATTCAAACCGTGTGTTTCTGGATGCCGTTGTTTTCTGTCCCCAGTTGACGGTCATGATCACTGTCTCACGTGTTTGGGCGTTCAGCGCGCTGAGGCGGCGTTCGTGAATGACTCATGTTCCCATTGCGGGAACATGACCATCACAGTTCTACGGTCTAGGCTCAAATACCTCAGAAGGGGTGGAGTCCCATTGCGCATCCCCTGATCTAGTGGTCCTCCCGCTGCAAAGCAGAGGGCTGCTACTTTGGCTGATGCCTTTGGTGGAGACATGAGGGTGACTGTGAGGGCTTCCCCGACGGGCCAGCAAGCCCCTTGGGCCCCTCCCCCCTCCGCTGCGCCGGTGGAGCTTCCGGAAGAGCGGCCCGGACTTTCCCATGGGGGGCCGGCCGTCTCTTTCGGGGCTCCGGCTGAGGATATGATCTTGATAGCTGCATCGGAGGACGAGCTAATGGGCTCTGGAGATGAGGATTCGGCTGCGTTGCCCCCTTCGGGTGTGGTAGCGTTGCCCGAGTCAGATCCAGAACTTACAGCTATGCTTTCCCGGGCCGCCACAAGTGTCGGGCTCGACTGGAACCCTCCACCGTGTCCCGAACCCTCGCGGCTGGACGATTGGTTTCTCGGGACGGCCCGTGCTGATTCTCAGCGCCCCGCCCTGGTACCATTCTTTCCAGAAGTGCATCAGGAGCTCACGAAGTCGTGGACGGCGCCCTATAGCGCCAGAAACCGATCTAGTGACTCCTCCGTCCTCACTACCCTCGATGGTGGCGCGGCTAAGGGATACGTGGGGATTCTCCCAGTCAAGTGGTCCGTGGCGATGCAACTGTGTCCCAGGGCCGCTGCGGACTGGCGGGCTAACCCACGTCTCCCCTCCCGGGCGTGTAACCTAACAGGCAAGGCTTACACAGCCTGCGGGGAAGCCGCGTCATCTCTGCATGCCATGGCGCTCCTGCAGGTCTACCAGGCCAAAGCGCTAAAGGATCTGTACGAGGGTAGTTCCGACCCAGGCGTTATGCAGGAACTGCGCACAGCGACGGACCTCGCCCTCCGGGCGACGAAAGTCACTGCACACTCCCTGGGTCGGGCGATGTCCACTCTGATGGTCCAGGAATGCCACCTGTGCCTCAACCTGGCAGACATGCGCGAGTCCGACAAGGTTCGGTTCTTCGACGCCCCTGTCTGTCAGGCCGGCCTCTTCGGCGACGCCATCGAGAGCTTCGCCCAGCAGTTCTCGGTGGCGATCAAAAATATCCTGCCCCGGCGACCAGCTGCTGCCTCCGCCCCTGCCAAGCCCAAGCAGCAGCCTCCACCCGGGAAGCAGGGAGCCGGACGCAAGGGTGCCGCCCAACCCGCTCAGGGTCCCGCGAAGTCGGCGGGTAAACGGAAGGGTAAGCGGCCCTGAGACGGGCAGCACAGGGACGGATGGGTCTGCTTGGAGGGAGATGGTGTCCGCACCCCACTTCCTCGACACAGACAGTTCCTATGCTTTGCGTTCGAGGGGAGGGCATATCAGTAGAAAGTCTTGCCCTTCGGGCTGTCCCTGTGGCCTCACGTCTTCACGAAAGTCGTAGAGGCAGCCATTGTTCCGCTCAGAGAACGCGGCGTTTGCATTCCTCAACTATCTCGACGACTGGCTCATACTCGCCCAGTCTCGGGAACAGTTGTGTGAACACAGGGACCTGGTGCTCCGTCACCTCAGCCTGTTGGGCCTTCGGGTCAACCAAGAGAAGAGCAAACTCTGTCCCACACAGAGGATCTCTTATCTCGGCATGGAGCTGGACTCGGTCAACCAGACTGCGCGCCTCACAGAGGAGCGAGTCCGGTCAGTGTTGAACTGCTTGAATACGTTCAAAGGCAGGACGGCGGTCCCACTGAAATATTTTCAGAGGCTTCTGGGGCATATGGCATCTGCAGCCACGGTAACGCCGCTCGGATTGCTTCATATGAGACCGCTTCAGCACTGGCTTCATGGCCGGGTCCCGAGATGGACGTGGCAGAGTGGCAAGTATCGGGTCCCAGTTACTACGTACTGCCGCCAAACCTTCAGCCCGTGGTCAGACCCTTTGTTTCTACGGGCGGGAGTGCCCTTAGAACAAGTGTCCAGGCATGCTGTGGTCTTCACGGATGCCTCATCCACCAGCTGGGGGGCCACGTACAAATGGCATGCAGTCTCGGGTCTGTGGACGGGGCCCCAGCTGCATTGGCATATCAATTGCCTGGAGTTGCTAGCAGTACGTCTTGCCCTAAGCCGCCTCAAAAAGCCGCTCCGGACTCAACCCATTGCCAGTTGTACTATTCCCTGACCGGGGGCACCCTCGGCACGGATGCACTGGTGCACAGCTGGCCCCGGGACCTACGCAAATATGCGTTTCCCCCAGTGAGCCTTCTCGCACAGACTCTGTGCAAGGTCAGGGAGGACGAGGAGCAGGTCTTGCTAGTTGCGCCCTACTGGCCCAACCGGACCTGGCTCCCCGAGCTCACGCTCCTCTCGACAGCCCCTCCCTGGCCGATTCCCCTGAGGAAGGACCAGCTTTCTCAGGGACGGGGCACTCTATGGCACCTGCGTCCAGACCTCTGGAAACTCCATGTCTGGTCCCTGGACGGGATGCGGAGGTTCTAGGTGGCCTGCCACAAGCGGTGGCAGACACCATCGCTTCTGCTAGAGCCCCCTCTGCGAGGCGCCTCTATGCTCTGAAGTGAAACCTGTTCGTTGAGTGGTGCTCTTCCCGCCGTGTTCGGTTAGTGTCGTGCTTTCTTTCCTGCAAGATGGGCTGGAGCGAAGGCTGTCTCCCTCCACCCTCAAAGTGTACGTTGCAGCAATAGCGGCGTATCACGACGCAGTTGAAGGTAAGTCCTTAGGGAAGCACGACCTAATCGTCAGGTTCCTCAGTGGTGCGAGGAGGCTAAATCCTCCTCGTCCACACTCGATACCCTCTTGGGATTTAACTCTGGTGCTCAGGGCACTTCAGAGGCCTCCCTTTGAGCCTTGCAGTCTGTAGAGTTAAAAATTCTGTCCATAAAGACAGTACTCCTAACTGCATTGGCCTCCATTAAGAGGATAGGAGACCCGCACGCACTTTCGGTCAACAAATCGTGCCTAGAGTTCGGGCCGGCCAACTCTCACGTCATCCTGAGACCCTGGATACGTGCCCAAGGTTCCCACCACTCCCTTCCGGGACCAGGTGGTGAACCTGCAAGCGCTGCCCTCGGAGGAGGCAGATCCAGCCCTGGCTTTGTTATGTCCCGTCCGCGCTCTTCGCGCTTACGTTGACCGGACTCAAAGCTTTAGGACCTCAGAGCAGCTCTTCGTCTGTTACAGAGGCCAGCAGAAGGCAAAGGCTGTCTCCAAGCAGAGGTTAGCCCACGAGATAGTGGATGCTATCGTCTTAGCGTACCAATCGCAAGACGTGCCTTGCCTGTTCGGGTTGCGAGCACACTCAACCAGTCCCTACGGCGACCCTATATGTGTATTCTCCACGGTACCCGCTACCCTACTCGGCTAGCCCCGTGTCTTTCCCTTGACAAAGCTCGCTCTGTCATCTCTGGTGGTGTTCTTTCCCCCCTGGGACCAGGTTGGATCCACCCCAGAGACTGCCATATGTTGCACTACCCTGCTAGGTTAGTCCTTATGAGTATTCCACCTCTCCTCCCCTGGAGGACGTGGCTCCGCAGCATTCCATCTCCCTGAGACGGGCATGCTTTCCCAGCGTTATCCAACAGTCACACTGAGTGGGTCTTGCAGAAACAGCAGTGACGGACCTTCCCTGCTTGGAGCCCTGACTCCTGCTCCAACCTAGGAGCACTCCAGCGAGCTCAAGCAGGGCGCTGGAAGGGCCAGCCTCCCTGGCGTGTTGGTAGGGATCCCCAATTCGTCCGTCAGTTCCGACGTACGTCGAACGTCGAACGTGACCGACTGAAAGGGAACGTCTCGGTTAAGTATGTAACCCTCGTTCCCTGAAGGAGGGAACGGAGACGTACGTCCCGTCGCCAGGTGCTGTGCTTCCGCTGAAGGGCCGAGTCACTTTTTCGGCTCCTCAGTTGGAAAAGCGAGGATGCGGTATTCCACTTCCGTATTTATACCCGCGCTGCGGGGCGGTGCGTGGACCACATGCCAACGTTATTGGCTCGTTTTTATGCACTCGAAGTAGATTGGTCTCTGAAAATTATCCCCAATTCGTCGGTCAGTTCCGACATACATCTCCATTCCCTCCTTCAGGTAACGAGGGTTACATACGTAACCGAGACGTTACTTGTTTTCTGTGTAATTCAGTCACAATTTGAAGAAAAGTTTTTGTTTTTCATGAGACTTTATGACTTCCTACTTTTGTCCATATATTAAGGAGTGGAAATGGCTAATAAGTCAATAAGTGCTCCTCTGCTGCCATCTACTGGTTATAGTGGGCATTTCATGTCTTTTTAAAATAAAACTGCTTGTTTGCCACAAAGTGGCCTACACCTTTTAGTTTTCTCAAATCATCACATTAAAAATAACATTAAAATTGGATCATATTTAGAGATTTGAGGTGCTAGAAAAAGTGTGAAGCTCTTGAAAAGTGCTTGGATTTCACTCTAAAAGGTTTGTACGAACCCTGAGATGAATAATGTAAAAAAAACAAAAACAAAAAAACATTTGTCTATTTCTCCCACAATCCCATGTGGTGTTAATACAGCAAATCATGTGGTGTCACTACAGTAAATCATGTGGCGTTACTACAGTAAATCATGTGGTGTCACTACAGTAAATCATGTGGCGTCGCTACAGTAAATCATGTGGTGTCACTACAGTAAATCATGTGGCGTCGCTACAGTAAATCATGTGGCGTCGCTACAGTAAATCATGTGGCGTCGCTACAGTAAATCATGTGGTGTCGCTACAGTAAATCATGTGGTGTCACTACAGTAAATCATGTGGCGTCGCTACAGTAAATCATGTGGCGTCGCTACAGTAAATCATGTGGCGTCGCTACAGTAAATCATGTGGCGTCGCTACAGTAAATCATGTGGCGTCACTACAGTAAATCATGTGGCGTCACTACAGTAAATGATGTGGTGTTACTACAGTAAATCATGTGGTGTCACTACAGTAAATCATGTGGCGTTACTACAGTAAATCATGTGGCGTCACTACAGTAAATGATGTGGCGTCACTACAGTAAATGATGTGGTGTTACTACAGTAAATCATGTGGCGTCACTACAGTAAATCATGTGGTGTCGCTACAGTAAATCATGTGGTGTCACTACAGTAAATCATGTGGCGTCGCTACAGTAAATCATGTGGCGTCGCTACAGTAAATCATGTGGTGTCGCTACAGTAAATCATGTGGCGTCACTACAGTAAATCATGTGGCGTCACTACAGTAAATCATGTGGCGTCACTACAGTAAATCATGTGGCGTCACTACAGTAAATCATGTGGTGTCACTACAGTAAATCATGTGGCGTCACTACAGTAAATCATGTGGCGTCACTACAGTAAATCATGTGGTGTCACTACAGTAAATCATGTGGCGTCACTACAGTAAATCATGTGGTGTCACTACAGTAAATCATGTGGTGTCACTACAGTAAATCATGTGGCGTCACTACAGTAAATCATGTGGTGTCACTACAGTAAATCATGTGGTGTCACTACAGTAAATCATGTGGTGTCACTACAGTAAATCATGTGGTGTCACTACAGTAAATCATGTGGTGTCACTATAGTAAATCATGTGGTGTCACTACAGTAAATCATGTGGCGTCACTACAGTAAATCATGTGGTGTTACTACAGTAAATCATGTTTTTTCAGGACCATTTAACCTTTTCAAATCACGTCATGATTTTTTTTGTGTTCACACAGCAAGTGCCAAAACCTTTACCAAGTTTCATACTGTTCCGATGAAGTAAAAAATTCTACAAAAACAAAACGTTAAATTTTTTTGGTCAAAAATGACCGAACAGCACCAGAGGGTTAAACTTGTTATATAATTTCTGTATAATAATCATTATTTATTATCAGTTTTTTATTTCTGTATTGCATGTTCAAATGCTGTTTCAATAGTTCAATTGATTCTAAACTATTTTCTATGTTGTTTTAATCAAAATAAACAATTTCAATGAAAAAATATGGTAACACTTTATTTTGATGGTCTACTTTAGACGTTCTACTAACTATAAGTAACTCTGCAACTACAAAAACTCTCTTATTAGAGTATTAGTAGACTGTTAGGGTTTGGGTTACTATTAGAATAAGTTGACATGTAGTTGCAAAGTTACTTATAGTTAGTAGTATGTCGTAAGTGGACCATCAAAATAGAGTGTTACCAAAAAATAAAGCTATTAATCCTTCTATATTGCTTGTTCAAATGCTATTTCAATAGTTCAATTGTTCTAAAATATTTACTACATTGTTTTAATGAAAATAGAAAATTTCAGCTATTAAAAGATTAGTTCACTTCAAAATGAAACTTTCCTGATATTTTACTCTCCCCCATCTCATCCAAGATGTTCATGTCTTTCTTTCTTCAGTCGAAAAGAAATTAAGTTTTTTGAGGAAAACATTCCAGGATTTTTCTCCACATAATGGACTTCAATGGCAACCAACGGTTGAAGGTCCAAATCACTGCAGTTTCAGAGGAAGGGCTTCAGAGGCTCTGATGAGGAATAGAGTCTTATCTAGACAAACCAACGGCCATTTTAAAAAACAAATCTTGCGCTGTGATGCACCACGGATTACGTAATCACGTCGGAAAGGTCACACTAGACGTAGGCAGAAGTGCCGCCCCCGTGTTTACAAAGCGCTCATGCGAAGACTAATACAAACATCCTTTAGCCTAAAAAAGGTTAAACAACGACGTCGGACGATTTTGAAGTTAAAGATGGAGTTTTTTTGGTAAAGGGTGTTTGTATTAGTCTTCCCACGTTCGCTTGGGGCGGTACTTCCGCCTACGTCTAGCGTGACCTTTCCGACGTGATTACGTAATCCGTGGTGCGACGCAGAGCAGCGCAAGATGAGCAATTTAGGTTAAAAAGTATATAAATGTTTATTTTTTTTAAGAAAATGACCGATGGTTTGGCTAGATAACAGTGTTAATTTTGACAGCAAATTTTGATTTAGTTTTAGTCAGTCTTTTGACTAAAATGCCATTTAGTTTTAGTCATATTTTAGTCACCTGAATTGTTTTTAGTTTTAGTCAACTAAATCTAATTAGTTTAGTTAAATTGTAACGCATTAATTGAGCATTTAAGCATTACATAACCGACTGTTGCTTGAATACATGTCAAAACTGACATTTGGACATAATTGTGTTTTTGACATTAAAAATACACGAAAGAGCTCAATTCACTTTTTTGTTTGTTTTTTAAAAACATATAATTTTTATAATGTTGTATTTCTGTTTTAGTTGGTATATCAGGTTAAGCTAAAGATTCAAATAAGTTTATTTATTATTTTAATTTCAGTTAACATTTATTTAATTTCAAGTAATGAATATTTTTTAATGTTTTTAGTTAACTATTATAACCCTGATACTTTATTGAATAATATGTGTCAAATTAAATGGGAATGAAATTAAATACAGTTTATTGTGTAACCAAAAACATATATATATATATATAGATGAATTATAAACAAGCTCGAAATACACCGGGACTCTTATTTTGAAATGCCTTAATATTGCAGTTGCAGCTGCTCATTCAAGTTCAGACGAGGGAGATAAAATATGCATCGTTACAACCGCCTAAAACATATTACCATATAAACATTGTTAAGTAAGCATTGTCATTATTCATTGGAATTAGTTAATAAACATTACCTGCATAAATGTGTGTTATTCATTGATTGAGCCGCTCTGAAGCGCTGTCGCGTGAGCCTGCAGAACGCGTAACAGCGCCGTGTTTTCCCGCGGTTAGATCCGCACGTTACAACTCAAATGTGCGCATCTGTTACTCAGGACATCAGTTCTGACGAGATCTCTTCCCTAATCGTCCCTCCGTAACATTTTTGTCTAGCTTTTATTCGTTGACGAAAATGACAGATTTTCGGCATAGTTTTTGTCATCCAAAACTGGTTTTTATTTAGTTATCGTCTCGTTTTCGTCAGTGAAAAAAGGTCATTGACGAAAATTATTCGTCAACGAAATTAACACTGGTAGATAAGACCCTATTCCTCTGGGATCGTGCAGAGTCTCTGAAGCCCTTCCTTTGAAACTGCATTGATTTGGACCTTCAACCGTTGGTTCCCATTG
This sequence comes from Coreius guichenoti, assembly GCA_039654105.1. Taxonomy (NCBI): domain Eukaryota; kingdom Metazoa; phylum Chordata; class Actinopteri; order Cypriniformes; family Gobionidae; genus Coreius; species Coreius guichenoti. Next base: position 408,607 of record CM077181.1, read on the forward strand.
AAGTCCATTATGTGGAGAAAAATCCTGGAATGTTTTCCTCAAAAAACTTAATTTCTTTTCGACTGAAGAAAGAAAGACATGAACATCTTGGATGAGATGGGGGCGAGTAAAATATCAGGAAAGTTTCATTTTTAAGTGAACTAATCCTTTAATAAAGCTGCTAATGAAGCTGTGTGAACTTAACTGTCATGGCGTGTTAAAGCGTGTTGCGTGGCGTCACCTGTTCCGCGGATGGGACACATCTCTGGGACGGTGGATCCGGACCAGCATCCTCGGTTCTCACAGCAGCACTGACTCTTAGACATGCGCTGCGGCAGCAGGTTGGCACAGCGTCCGCTGACAATGTTGGCGTAGCAGAACCCCGTACGGGCATCTGGAGCAGAGCAGACGTTCACACTGCAGTTCAATACAGAGTCACTCCACTTCTGAGCGCTTCACTGGAGCTAAAACAGTCTGCGTTTACAAAATACGTGGCCACAAACACACACACACACACGCACACGCACGCAGTCGCATATGATGACAGAGCATCTCCAGCTGCAGGAGACGCGCGAGCGAGAGAGCGGCGAGCGATGATGGAGGAGAAGAGAGGGATGTTTGGCTCAGGAAACGTTTGGAGTGGATCGAGTCATAGCGCACATTCCTTCCACACAGAACCGCAGCCAACACACATCAGGCCACTGACCCACTTACACACACACACACAGGACGCCCTCCATCACACACAACCACTTATTTTTACACTTTCATGTAATAATTCATCAGTTTCAGTTTAATGTGGTTTACTGGCCTGACGAATAACTGTACGCATGTTCTGCCACAGTTGGTTAAAGTCAAATGACAGTCAAAACCCGGTTAACGGTATCAGGGTTTGATGAAAAGCTAATAGTAATTAAATCATAAAAAGTAAAAATGATTTGAAAATAAAAAAAACAAATAAAAATAGAACACTTACTAAAAATTTGTGAAATCATAAAAATGTAAAAAAAAAAAAAAATGTTTTATCTAATATAAAATTAATTAAATTATAAAAAAATCTAACTAAAACATTAAATTCTGAACATGTAAAATGAAAATAAATGGTTTAAAATAAAAACAATCAAATGAAAACAATTGCTAAAAATTAATTAAATCATAAATTAAAATAAACTAAAACACTTACTAAAAATTACATTGTAAAAATGTCAAATGAAAATAAATTATTTTAAAATAAAAACAATCAAAACAAAACACATAAAAAAATTAATTAAATCATAAAAAATTTACATTTAAAATGGATGTTTTTAAAATAAAATCAAAATAAAACAGTTAGTAAACATTAAATTCTAAAAATGTAAAATTAAAATAAATTATTTTAAAATAAAAACAATCAAAACAAAAAACTTACTAAAAATTAAATCATAAACATGTACAATTAAAATAAATGATTTAAAAAAACTATCAAAATAAAACGTACTAAAAATTTAATTCTAAAAAAGTAAAACGATAGTAAATGATTTTAAAATAAATACAATCAAAACAAAACACATAAAAAAATGAATTAAATCATAAAAAATTTACATTTAAAATGGATGTTTTGAAAATAAAATCAAAATAAAACACTTGCTAAAAATTGAATCATAAACATGTAAAATTAAAATAAATGATAAAAAAACAATCAAAATAAAACACGTACTAAAAATTAAATTTAAAAAAGTAAAATGAAAATAAATTATTTTAAAATAAATACAATCAATACAAAACACATAATAAAAATTAAATCATAAAAATGCTAATTTAAAATGAATGTTTTTAAAATAAAATCAATCAAAATCAAACACTTACTAAAAATTAAATTATTTTAAAATAAAAACAATCAAAACAAAATACTCACTAAAAATTGAACTAAATAAGAATTCATATTTTATTAGTTTACCTGCATGTCATGTGACCATTAACTGACATCAGAGAACTATGATTATACAAACGTGCTGTTAAATTATTGAAATATTAACTTAAAATCTCATATTTTAGGTCAAAGAGGTTCGGCTGACAAACACGTTTGTGAATCCCTGAACTACAGTTTTCAAAGAGAAAAACATGCGAGATGATCATTTCCCATCTGAACGTGAGTTTGCAGTGGATTGTGGGGGATCCTCCACCTTCCTCACGACTTTAAACGTGAACATTAAGACACACACACAGGAGCTGGCAGTGGTTTAATGGACTCACCGATGCAGCGCGAGCCGTCCAGCGCCGTGTCGAAGCCCACCGGACACCTGCAGAAGTAGCTGCCGATGGTGTTGGAGCACTGACCTCCACTGCAGAGCCCCGGGGTGTGAGAGCACTCGTCCACGTCTGAGACACAACACACATCAGAACACATCAGATACCAGCTCAGCCAATCATGCCTTCTGAAACACACGGAGAATGACTGCACAGTAATCGTTATCAAAACTACTGTTCAAAAGATTGACTTTTTAATCTCTTCTGCTCACCAAGCCTGCATTAATTTGATCAAAAATATTATTAAAAAGTGTGATTTATTCCTGTGATCAAAGCTGAATTTATCATCATTACTCCAGTCTTCAGTGTCACATGATCCTTCAGAAATCATTCTCATATGAGGATTTGATGCTCAACAAACATGTTTTGTTGTATAAACAAATAGATATAAACAAAATATCTCAGGTTTTACTCGAATGAATAGATATGTTTTATCTTTAATGGGAAGTCCTTTGAAAAAGACTGGTTTAGGTCGGTAAGTGAAGGACAGAGAAACACTGAACAAGCTTCAGGCGAGTGTGTCTGATCCTCTTTCTGTTCACAAACTGAGTCTCAAGTCAAATGTTTCACACTACTAAGAGCATCCACACACCCCTGCAGCTGCGGGACGCTTTGAGAGGATCTGCTGTGTGATGTGAATTATATGAACGTCAGATTTACTGTCAGACGACTGACCGCAGCATCTCTGCAGAGAAACTTCACTAATGATGGACAGAGTCTGAGTCTGGCTCTCGCTCGGTGCTTTCCAGAGATCTGGGCCATTATTTCTGGGTCCGGGGCGGGTACACACACACACAGACACACACACACAGACACACACACACACAGACACAGACACACACACACACACACACAGACACACAGACACACAGACACACACACACACACAGACAGAGACACACACACAGAGACACACACACAGAGACACACACACAGACACACACACACAGACACACACACACAGAGAGACACACAGACACACACACACTCACAGGCACAAGACAGACACACTCTCACAGAGACACACTCACACCCACACAGAGACACAAACACACACACACACACACGCAGACAGACACACACACACAGACACACACACAGACACAGACACACACACACACACACACACACAGACACACAGACACACACACACACACACAGACAGAGACACACACACAGAGACACACACACAGAGACACACACACAGACACACACACACAGAGAGACACACACACAGAGAGACACACAGACACACACACACTCACAGGCACAAGACAGACACACTCTCACAGAGACACACTCACACCCACACAGAGACACAAACACACAGACACACACACACACACAGACAGACACACACACACAGACACACACACACAGACACAGACACACACACACACACACACACACACACACAGACACACACACACAGAGAGACACACACACAGAGAGACACACAGACACACACACACTCACAGGCACAAGACAGACACACTCTCACAGAGACACACTCACACCCACACAGAGACACAAACACACAGACACACACACACACACACACAGACACTCACACACAGACACACACACACGCACAAGACAGACACACTCTCACAGAGACACACTCACACCCACACAGAGACACACACACACAGACACACGCACACTCACACACAGACACACTCACACGCTTCTCACTCAGGTTCAGTAACGGCCCATTTGATTGAACACGAGTAAAGTGAAACTTTCACAAAAACACACACACACACACACACACACAGAGACACACACACACAGAGAGACACACACACACACACACACACACATACACAGAGACACACACAGACAGAGACACACACACAGAGACACACACACACACACAAAGACACACACAGACACACACACTCACAGGCACAAGACAGACACACTCTCACAGAGACACACACACCCACACAGAGACACACACACACAAACACACACACACTCACACACAGACACACACACACACTCTCACACACAGACACACTCACACGCATAGACACTCACACAAACAAACACACACTCACACACACGGTTCTCACTCAGGTTCAGTAAGCTCTTCTGTCCTGCTGTAAACACTAAAGCCAGACTCTCTCCATCTCTCTGTGCTGTAAACACTCCTGAGACTCGTCTCTGCGCTAATGAGACTCACTGTCTAAACAAACTCATGCTAATCTCACTGAAGTGAAGTCGGGACGGTCGCAGAACCAACTCGAGGCCGACAGCGCTCAGTCTGAACGTGCACATGGTGTCAAACGTTAAAGTGCCCTATTATATACATATAATATAATATTATATAACACTTTAATTCTCTCATAATCTCCACTGACGCATCAGCTCTTTCCTCCCAGCGTCTGAAACGCTTCCATCAAGGATTCAGTCTCTCTAAACCCCGCCTCTCTGAGAGCTGCTCTGCTGTGATTGGTCAGAAAGCAAATGCTCATTATCATATCTGAATCTCAGCTCTTGACACACAGTGATACGAACAGTAACGATGGCGTGGGTTTGACCGTCTCAATCTCAGCAGAAAACAGCGCCTTCTCCACATGAACAACACCAACCAAACTCTTCCAGTCTTAGAGACAACTACAGTGTGTGAGGGCGGGGCAAAGAGACGCTGTTCAGCCAATCATGACCAGTGGCAGGCATTATGCAAATTAGTTACAAACCTACGTAGTGTGAGACTGAATTACGGACGACTCGTTTCAGTTCAGAATTTCAGAAACTTTACAGACCTTTTACATTCACAAATAGCTGTAATACACACTACATGAAAGGGAATATTCACACAATAGGGGCACTTTAAAATGTGTACATAATGAGAGTGGAATCTGCACTGAACCGTAAACGAGAGATTCATTAGATGACGCTTTAGACGGAGTTTATGTGAGGGAGTTTCTAATGGATGAAGCTCAGTCTACTGTAAAATAAACTATAGAAGATGTTTAATGGAAAAGCTGAACTAAAGCAGATTAAACCCCAAACAGAGTCTATAAACAGATTAATGCTTAGAGGAGTTTTGTGTCAGATGTTTCTCCTAAAAGTCCTCAAGAGAGATAAAAACAGACAAAGGAGTGATTGTGTGTGTGTGTGTGTGAGTGTGTATGTGAGTGTATGTGTGTGTGTGTGTGAGTATGAGTAAGTGTGTATGTGTGTGTATGTGTGAGAGTATATGTGTGTGTGTGTGTGTGTGTGTGAGAGTGTGTGTCTGTGTGTGTGTGTGTATGTGAGTGTGTGTGTGTGTGAGTGTGTGAGAGTGTGTGTCTGTGTGAGAGTGTGTGTGTGTGTGTATGTGAGTGAGTGTGTGTGTGTGTGCGTGAGTGTGTGTATGTATGTGAGTGTGTGTGTGTGTGAGTGTGTGTGTGTGTGTGTGTGAGAGTGTGTGTGTGTGTGTATGTGAGTGAGTGTGTGTGCGTGTGTGTGTGTGTGCGTGTGTGTGTGTGTGTGTATGTATGTGAGTGTGTGTGTTTGTATGTATGTGTGTGTGTGTGTTTGTGAGTGTGTGTGTATGTGTGAGAGTACATGTGTGTTTGTATGTATGAGTGTGTGTGTGAGTGTGTGTATGTGTGTGTGTGTGTGTTTGTGAGTGTGTGTGTATGTGTGAGAGTATATGTGTGTGTGTGTGTGTGAGAGTGTGTCTGTGTGAGAGTGTGTGTGAGTGTGTGTGTATGTGAGTGAGAGTGTGTGTGTGTGTGCGCGAGTGTGTGTGTATGTATGTGAGTGTGTGTGTGTGTGTGTATGTACATATATGAGTGTGTGTGTGTGTGTGTATGTGTGAGTATGAGTGAGTGTGTATGTGTGTGTATGTGTGAGAGTATATGTTTGTGTGTGAGTGTGTGTCTGTGTGAGAGTGTGTGTGTGTGTGTGAGTGTGTGTATGTGAGTGAGTGTGTGTGTGTGTGTGTGTGTGTGTGTGTGTGTGTGAGTGTGTGTATGTGTGTTTGTGAGTGTGTGTGTATGTACATATATGAGTGTGTGTGTGAGTGTGTGTGTGTGTGTGTGTATGTGTGTGTGTGAGTGTGTATGTGTGTGTATGTGTCCTCACCTTCACATTTCTGTGTGATTTCGTTGAACTTGTGTCCGGCGGGACATTTGCACTCAAATGAGCCCACAGTATTCACACAGTTCCCCCCCTGACAGAGTCCTGGAATCGCCTGGCATTCATCCACATCTGCGCGCGCACACACACACACACACGGAGAGAGAGAGAGGAAATGCTTTAACAACACAACACAACAGATGCACTCAGATCAGTGTGTAATTCAAAACAGAACAACATCAGGAGGAAATAAGCCTCGTCACTTCATGTGTGTTTGCGAAGCCACAAAAAAGAGCAAAGAGTTATGACAAAACAAACCATATCCTTTCATTTCATGTCTATGTGAATAATCAAATGCAAGTAAAATGAGTGTCATTGATCATGTGGCTTTTTATACAGACGGTCAAGATTGTGTCACATATAAACCGTACAGTTTAAAAAGGGGAATAGGGTATATATGCACAAACATACATATAGAAAAGTTATGGTTTTTTAATGTTTTTGAAAGAGTCTCTTCTGCTCATTTATTTGATAAAAAAAACAATAGTAAAGTGTAATTTATTCCTGTGATCAAAGCTGAATTTATCATCATTACTCCAGTCTTCAGTGTCACATGATCCTTCACAAATCATTCTCATATGAGGATTTGATGCTCAAGACACATTTATGATTATTATCAGTGTTGGAAACAGTTGTGATGCTTCATATTTTTGTTTTCAGTATTCTTTGATGAATAGAAAGTTCAAAAGAACAGCATTTATTTGAATATAGAATCTTTTGTAACATTATAAATGCCTTTACTGTCACTTTTGATCAATTTAATGCGTCCTTGACGAATAAAAGTATTAATTTCTTTAGAAACACTGAGACATTCTCACATTCATCTTTCATAATAAAATGTTCTGTTGAATAAGAATCCAAAGAGTTCAGCTCTGGACATTCAGTCTAGTGTAGGTTAATAACCACGTTGAGACACTGAACACACACCTGTATCACACACACAGAAGAATGCAGCTCTGAGTCACATGCGCAGACACACACTGACAGAGAGACAGACAGACAGACAGAGAGGAGCAAGGAAAAATATTGAGGGACAAGATAAAACCTGATTGATTTGAAGAGAAGTGTGAGACAGAATAGAGAGAGAGAGAGGAGAGGAAAGCGAGACGAGCCCACGTTCACCCTCCCAGAGCAGCTCAGACAGCCAGACGATAAAAGAATTTACCCAGCTGGAGGAATTACAGTCACAGCCAAACCACACACACACACACACACCGGAGCCGCTCTGTGACAATCCTGAAGATCCTCTTCAAGACCTGCAGCACAGACCGTCACATCTTACCCCAGCACAGCTCCCACCTACGCCCTTCTGTTTGTGTCAAAAACAGTGTCGACTGCTTTGTGCAACACATTTGTCTCTGTCTACTGCTGGAGTTTTATTTGTGGTGCGTTCAGCTCAGTTTTATGCTTTATACGGTTTTGGTGTCAGTGAAAGTTCTGCACTGCATTTTACAGATATCCAGGTAAGTGTTTACAGGCTCCAGACTAACATGTCTAACGATGGAGGCACCAGCACCGCATATTATATTTTATATATATTATATATATGACTGTAATAATATAATAATATATCTATAATAAAATAATGTTTTGTCTCTTGGAAATGCACATTTGACAGTAGCTTGAGTTGCAATTTTATTGACATAAAAAAAACAGTAACTTCTGTAAAAATTTAATCAGCCTCATTTTTATATACAGAGTACAGTAGCCATTTAGTATAAATACAAATAACTGCTATAGCTCAACAACAAAAATACTGTAATTATATTCCATTTATGCTTTAATACATCTAACATTAATAATATAATAACATTTGATATGATTATCCCACATTTCTGCCACAATACCATGGTACCATTAAAATTGAACGTTGGAACGTTACTATTGTGATGGTGGAACACTGCTGTTATATGTTCTATGTTGCAACATTGCAATGGAACATTGGAACGTTACTTTGGGTGTTCTTTGCAACCTGTATGTACTTCCTTGGATGTACTTCCAATGTTCCATTTTAACAAAGAGCATTCAAAAGTAATGTTCCAACGTTCAATATTAAAACTTCAACAAAGAACATACAAAAGTAATGTTCCAACGTTCAATTTTAACACTGCAACGAAGAACATACAAAAGTAATGTTCCAACGTTCCACTTTAACACCAACAAATAACATACAAAAGTAATGTTCCAACGTTCCAGCGTTGCATTTTAATGTTGCAACAGAGAACAAAAACATTGCAGCAAAGAACTTCCAAGTAGTCATGCAAACAAGGACACACTGTCAGAACACATAGACACATGGGCTATGCAAACATTAAAGGGAACATTCAATTTTTCAACGTTAAAATGGAATGTTGCAACATTACTTTTGAATGCTCTTTTAAAATGGAACATTGGAAGTACATCCAAGGAAGTACATACAGGTTGCAAAGAACACCCAACGTAACGTTCCAACGTTCCATTGTAATGTTGCAACAGAGAACATTCAAAAGTAACGTTCCAACATCCCAATATTCAATTTTAAAGTTGCAAAATGGAATGTTCCCTTGGAATGTTTGCATAAACAAGAAAGAAAATTCCTAACCCTAACATTCGGAGAACATTCAAACGTTCCATTCTAACAGTGCAACAAAGAACATCCAAAAGTAACATTCCTATGTTCCATTTTAACATTGCAACATAGAACATACAACAGCAGTGTTCCACCATCACAATAGTAACTTTCCAACGTTCAGTTTTAATGGTACCATGGTATTGTGGCAGAAATGTGGGATATTCATATCAAAGGGAACATTCCATTTTGCAACGTTAAAATTGAATGTTGGGATGTTGGAACGTTACTTTTGAATGTTCTCTGTTGCAACATTACAATGGAACGTTGGAACGTTACGTTGGGTGTTCTTTGCAACCTGTATGTACTTCCTTGGATGTACTTCCAATGTTCCATTTTAAAAGAGCATTCAAAAGTAATGTTGCAACATTCCATTTTAACGTTGAAAAATTGAATGTTCCCTTTAATGTTTGCATAGCCCATGTGTCTATGTGTTCTGACAGTGTGTCCTTGTTTGCATGACTACTTGGAAGTTCTTTGCTGCAACGTTTTTGTTCTCCGTTGCAACATTAAAATGAAACGCTGGAACGTTGGAACATTACTTTTGTATGTTCTTTGTTGGTGTTAAAGTGGAACGTTGGAACATTACTTTTGTATGTTCTTTGTTGCGGTGTTAAAATGGAACGTTGGAACACTACTTTTGAATGTTCTCTGAAAATTCTGAAACAAGTAGTAACATTCAAAAAATGTTTGGCAAACATCCAACTAAATGTTTCAAGTAAAAATATTTCATGAACAATGTATAAATAAAGTTTTTGTGCTAATGTAATAACTTTGAACTGATGTTTTATTAACATTACTGGAAGAATGTTTGTTCTTAACTGAGAGAACCTTCCCAGAACCTTCTGAGAACGTTCCGTTAGCTATATACTAATGTATCTCAACAATGACTGCAGACATGGACAAATGTATAGCACAGAGCACTCGACTCTTTTTGGCACAAATGAACCTCATACCCATCAGCCTTCAGCTCACAGATCAGCAGGTGCATCATCTGACGGATTTGTGTACAGTCAGTGAGTGTGTGTGTGTGTGTGTTGGACTTGGAGGAAGTTTTCAGTGTTCAGAGTTGATCTTGATCAGTGTGTGTGTTGTGGGATCGTCTGGCTTGCTGAAGCGTGTGTTTATGTGTTCTGACAGTGTGTCCTTGTTTGCATGACTGTGAGCATTCCTGCATTAGAACCAAAACCAATCTGACTCAATTAGAGCCGACCCGTCTGTGTGTGTGTGTGTGTGTGTGTGTGTGAGTGTGTTCTCACCCTGACAGGCCCCAGAGCGATGGTTGGGAATGAAGCCCCGGCGGCAGGGGTGCGGCTGAGCGGGACACTGTTCACACGGGTGACCCCAGGCCCGTCCCACTGTCGCACAACACAGTGTCTTGGTGCAGACGATTCCTGTCAACTGACCCTGACACATCTGGTTACTGACCGAGGCGAAACAGGGTCCCGTCCTGTAATCTGGAGGACACAGAACACATTAAACACACAGACAGGAATGTGATCATCATGTTTGGGTCATCCGTGTGTGTGTTTACCTACTTAAAGAGGACAAGATCAAGTTGTTGTTTGAGCATGAAAAAGCTCCAGTTCTTCTCTATATCAGTGTCAGTGTTCCTGAACTCCCTGAAACGCCTCCATTGCAGTCTTGAGTTTTCTTCCGGGAACCAACATGTCACAATATTCCTCATTATAATAATTAATACGCAGAATAAAGGGGCGGGGCCTGGTTGAGTTAGTTAGTAGTACTGGTACTTTTGATGTGCCTACTAACATTAGTATTGAAATAAATAATGAGGAATGAATGATGAGGCACAATCACGAGTCTCACTGCGCTGAAGCTTCATGTGAACACTGGGAACACCCTGTACACGTGTGTGTGTGTGTGTGTGTGTGATGTCATGTGTGTGTTTGTCTGAAGGGGACACTCCCTGCACTGCTCAACATCTGGGAGCGATAAAACTCACACTCACACATACCCTCACACATACCCTCACACACACACACACACACACACACAGAGGCGCATTAGCCGAGCTTGATTCATTATGGAATTCATGATCTCCTGCAGTTCATCAGCTGAATAAATCTCTGGGAATGTCGGTGTGTTCACTGCGCTCTCATTCCTGCACAAATCCAATTTAACAATCATTTACAAAAATGTGACTTCAGCTGAGTGTGATTCAGACACACACACACACACTCGACTGTGTTAACCCTTTACAGCCGTCCAATCAGGATAGAGTACGTTTCCTCATCCATCTATCTATCTATCTATCTGTTCATCCATCCATCTATCTATCTATCTATCTACAGTGGGGAGAACAAGTATTTGATACACTGCCGATTTTGCAGGTTTGCCCACTTACAAAGCATGTAGAAGTCTGTAAT
>CM077181.1:430000-455000 GCA_039654105.1 Coreius guichenoti
TGAGTGTCTGTGTGCGTGTGAGTGTGTGAGTGAGTGAGTGTGTGTTTGTGAGTGTGTGTGTGTGTGAGTCTGTGTGAGTGTGTATGTCTGTGTATGTGTCTGCGTATGAGTGTCTGTGTGCGTGTGTGAGTGAGTGAGTGTGTTTGTAAGTGTGAGTCTGTGTGTGTGTGTGTGTGTGTGTCTGCGTATGAGTGTCTGTATGCGAGTGAGAGTGTCTGTGTGCGTGTGTGAGTGAGTGTGTGTTTGTGAGTGTGTGTGTGTATTTGTGAGTCTGTGAGTCTGTGTGAGTCTGTGCATGTCTGCGTATGAGTGTCTGTGTGCGTGTGTGAGTGAGTGTGTGTTTGTGAGTGTGTGTGAGTCTGTGCATGTCTGTGTATGAGTGTCTGTGTGCGTGCGAGTGAGTGAGTGAGTGTGTGTATTTATTAGGATTATTATTAATATTATGTTGTTTTTATTAGGATTATTACATTTAGGATTTATTAGGATTATTATTATTACTAATATTGTTTTATTAGGATTATTAGTTTCAATTAGGATCTCTGTATGTAGAATAAAACATAGTAAGGACATGGAAATAGAAAGGACAGGAATAAAAATAAAGAAAATATAAAGAAAAGAGCATAAATAGGAAATACAGGAACAAAATTATATAAATAGTTAAATTTAATATAATTCCTATGGTCTATTTATTTATACATTTTGCTGTATTTTATCTTGTTTATGCGCTTTATTTTCCCCCATCATTTACTCATAGTTTACTGTATATGATTATTGTGTTTTATTAGGCTCATCAAAATGATCACATCTCTCCGAACAAAGACTTTGGAGATGTTACAAAACAAACAATCAACAAAACTATGCACTAATTTATGAAACCAAAACGGTTATTAGTGTTATTATGACACTAGTTAAGGTTCCCACAGCCTTTAAAACTCGTGAACTGCTGCTAATGACAGTTTTACTATGGTGTTTTGAGTAAATGTTGTGATGGGAGATGCGTTACCCCTTCAGCACGTCTTGCCCGCCGCCCCGCCGCTTCGATCGGCTCGCTCTCGGCCTCTCCGCGTCAGGCGTCTGCGCAGCTCCGTCTGCGCCTGCGCCGAGCGTCTGCGCAGACACACACAGCGACACGAGCGCTGAGAGTCCCGCCGCGAGCACGAGCAGCCGCCTCATTCTGCGCTCGCTCCCGCTGCACGACCAACAACTCGCATTAATAACAAAACTGATAAAACACAAATTACCGAACAAGAGAGGAACTCTGTGTGTGTTAGTTATACGTGTTTTTGTAAAGTAAACAAGAATACGACAAGAAATAAACTAAAGAAGCAAAACTGAGGGAAAGAAAGTTTCTGTACCTCCAGCAGATGATGAAGAAGATGAAGATGAAGTCTCCTCCAGTAACTGTGCAATAATAAAGACTTTAAAGTGCCTGGTAAAAGTTGTCAGAGTGAGAAAAGGAGAGTGAAGGCGGCGCAGAGGTGCAACACAAAGCGCAGCGGCTGCGTTACTGCATCAGCGCTCATTCTGCTGCGCCACTCAAACCTCGTCCAGCCGCAGCCGAGACTCTCTCGCGAGAACATGCGCGAATTCAGTGCGGCGGGTGTGAGGAGCTTCATTTGTGCCGTTAAAGACGCTTTTATATGGAAGCTCAAAAACGGTATGACATTTTGTCATAATTTCGATTTATATGCCATGATTATTCATTTTTAAATCAGAATGTTGGTCAATTTCGACTTTTTATATCGGATTTTAGTCACAATTGATTTAGCATGTGATAATTTCGATTTTTCTTTGATGTCATAAAACTTTTAAAAATTTTTTGTCATAATTTCGATTTTTATGCCATGATTATTACTTTTTAAGTCAGAATTTTGGTCAATTTCGACTTAGTATGTCATAATTCCGACTTTTTATATCGAATTTTAGTCACAACATCGATTTAGTATGTTATAATTTCGACTTTTGCCATGATTATTACTTTAAGTCAAAATTTTGGTCAATTTCGACATAGTATGTCATAATTCCGATTTTTCTTTGATGTCATAAGACTTTTTCAGTTTAAATGTCGTTTTTTTTTGGTCATAATTACGACTTTTAAGTAAGAATTTCGACTTAGTATGTCATAATTCCGACTTTTTATATCGAATTTTAGTCACAACATCGACTTAGTATGTCATAATTTCGATATTTCTTTGATGTCATTAGACTTTTTAAGTTAAAAGTTCGACTTTTGTCATAATTACGACTTTTAAGTAAGAATTTCGACTTAGTATGTCATAAATTCCGACTTTTTATATCGGATTTTAGTCACAATTGATTTAGTATGTCATAACTTAGATTTTTTTTTCTCGATGTCATAAGACTTTTTAAGATAAAATTTCGATTTAGCGTCATAATTCCGACTTTTTATATCGAATTTTAGTCACAACATCAATTTAGTATGTTATAATTTCGATTTTTCTTTGGTCATAAGACTTTTTAAGCTAAAATGTCGTTTTTTTGTCATAATTACGACTTTTAAGTGGTAATAATTTCGATTTAGTATGTCATAATTCCGACTTTTTATATCGAACTTTTGTCACAACATCGATTTAGTATACAAAAGTTAATTTCGATTTTTTTCGATGTCATAAGACTTTTTAAGTTAAAATGTGTTTTAAGTTGTCATAATTACGACTAAGTACGTCATATTATGATTTATAATGATTTTTTTCTAATGCGGTAGAAATTCCATACTTTTATCCAAAGGGACGTACAAATGAAGAATATCACAACAAAAGGCGGTCATTTTAAGGAGACAACTACCATATTCGAGGTACTTCCAAGAACACGACACATAAATGTCATTATTTTATAACTTTTAAACGGAATACCGTGTAAATACCATGGTAAATTAAGTGAACTGATTTGATAGCATAGTACTTCCACGGCACATTACCTGAATCGCCACAACACCGGGAAGGTTTTGTGATAAACTAACTCAGTAAAGAAGTGCGTTTTAACGTTTTTTTTTTAACTTTCACTTGCTGACAGACTTTGGCGCGCGGCTCGGGAGCGCGCCTCATACTTCAGCGGCAGCATCATCTCTTGTCCGCGTTCCCAGTCACGTTAGGCGCGGGCGCGCGCTCGCTGGCAGCACCTTGACTCATGTAATGAGAGAACACGAACAATGCACAATGAGAGAGGGGGCTCATGGGATACAATTTATGACTTTTACCCTCCAGACGAGCTGTGCAATACACAACTCAAACCATGAGCATGTCAAAGCGCTGGTTTTGAGGAGCATGTCAAAGCGCTGGTTTTGAGAAGCATGTGGTCTCACTTACAAAACAACAACAACAAAACATACATTTTTGGACCTGGTGTTATGGTAATACCATGTCATTTTTTGTCACTAATAACAGTAGGCTATATTGGAGGACCATGTAAATACCAGTGTATGGAAGCTCAAGCTCATAACTTGCAATTTCCAGATATAAACTCGCAGTCAGAACTTTGAGAAAAAAATTCTCAAAGGTGCGAGATATAACTCGCAATTGTGAGAAAAAAGTCTGAATTGTTTGTTTCAGAAAGAGAAATGTGTGTGTATCTGCATCTCAACCCAACAGAGGAAAGACTGAGACTGATGACACACTGTGGGTGGAGAAACAGACCATCTGAACACCAGACACACCCTCCTGTGTGTGAGTGTGTGTGTGAGTGTGTGTGTGTGTGTGTGTGTGTGTGTGTGTGTGTGTGAGTCTGTGTGCGTGTGTGAGTCTGTGAGTGTGTGAGAGAGAGAGTGTGTTTGTGTGTGTGTCTGTTGTGTGTGTAAGAGAGAGTATGTGTGTGTTTGTGAGTCTGTGTGTGTGTGTGTGTGAGAGTGTGTGTGTTTGTGTGTCTGTGTGAGAGAGAGTATGTCTGTGTGTGAGTGTGTGTGCGAGTCTCTCTGTGTGTGTGTGTCTGTGTGTGTGTGAGTGTGTGTGCGAGTCTCTCAGTGAGAGGCTGTCTGTGTGAGTGAGTGTGTGTGTCTGTGTGTGTGTGTGAGTGAGTGAGTGTGTGTCTGTGTGAGAGAGAGAGTCTGTGTGCGTGTTTGTGTGAGTCAAGAAACATTTCTGATTCCACAAACATATGAACTGTTTTCAACACTGATAATAATCATAAATGTTTGTTGAGCAGCAAATCAGCATATGAGAATGATTTGTGAAGGGTCATGTGACACTGAAGACTGGAGTAATGATGATAAATTCAGCTTTGATCACAGGAATAAATTACACTTTACTATATATTCACATAGAAAACAGATATTTTAAATTGTAATAATATTTCATATTTTACTGTATTTTTGATCAAATAAATGCAGCCTTGGTGAGCAGAAGAGACTTTAAAAACGGCCAGTGTACTGAGGTTAAATGGGTGGCGAGGCGTTTGGTTGTGTTTCGTCAGCAGGATTCCCGCAGCCGGCCGTGTGTTTCAGGGTCCCGTCGGCTGTGGGGTTCAAGGCTGATCAACACAGTGTTTCTGCTCATATTCTCTGTGTTTACTTTCTCCAAGGCTCGGCACTATGGCTTAAACAGATGCTTCAATATACTGACCTACTTTTCAGGAATTCAGTCCACTCTCTCACTGCACGTGACCCAATAACAGCATCCCATTCCTGTTCCTGTTCCCGGCCTCGTGTGGATCGCAGACGGATGGAGGGATGGGGGGGGTTGGGGGGCTGCGTGTGCCTGTGCGAAAGCGTCTTACTCAAACTTTCTCACACTGTTTATTTGCTTTGGCTCAGGAGCGAGTGTGTCTCCTTTCATTTCCCGTGGTCTTGGACTCCAGGAATCGAGCGCTCCGACTCCCAGACGATCAACGATACGGGAGGAGTATCTGAAATCTCACAGAATCAATCATCATTAATCATGTCTAGATGGCTTTGATATCACAGAGCATTCAGGTTCATGTAGTGCTGCCTGCACAACCGCACACAGAGATTATAAGATTTCGACTGGGTTTTTACCTTTGAAACTGCAGAAGGAGCTCCCATGATGCTCAGGTGTTGTGGGTGGTTGCCAGAGTGTTGCTATGCAGTTGCCAAGGTATTCGGAGTGGGTAATCTTGTTTCAGTGTTTCCATTGATGATTCCATGGAACCTTTTCATTGTAAAAAAAGGAAAAAAGATTCTTTAGATCATTCAAATGTTTGTCAAATCAAGGAACAAAATAAAAAACCCTGTTTTGGAACCTTTATTTCTAAGTGTTAAACTTTTCAATTGAACAAAAAGTTCTTTACACCCTTAAAAATAAAGGTTCTTTATTGATGTCAATGGTTCCATGAAGAACCTTTAACATCAATAGAACCTTTTTATTGCACAAAAGGTTCTTAATAGTGGAAAAAATGTTTGAACATTTGGTAAAATGTTTGTCACACCAAAAGAAAAGAAAAGAAAATGGTTCTTTTAAGGACTGTTAATTGGTTCTTTGGGAACCTAAAATAGTTCTTCTATGGCATTGATGCTAAAAAAAACACCTTTGGAACCTTTATTTTTAAGAGTGTAAAGAACAACCTTTTGTAGAATGGAAAATTTCCATAGATGTTCTTCAAGAAACCATCAATGCCAATGAAGAACCTTTATTTTTAAGAGTGAAAATGGTTCTTTTAAGAACTGATCACTGGAAGGTTCTTTGGGGAACCAAAATGGTTAATCTATGGCGTCTGTGAAAACCCTGTTTTGAAATTTTATTTTTAAGTGTTAAACTTTTTTATTGAACAAAAAGTTCTTTACACCCTTCAAAATAAAGGTTATTTATTGGCATCAATGGTTCCATGAAGAACCTTTAACATCCATAGAACCTTTTTATTGCAAGGTTCTTTAGTGGAAAAACGTTTTTTAGATGATTAAAATGTGTCACACCAAGAAAAAAAAAAGGTTCTTTAATAACTGACCATTGGTTCTTTGGGAACCTAAAATGGTTCTTCTATGGCATCGCTGCTAAAAAACACCTTTTGGAACCTCTAATAACCTTGTTTCACAATGAAGAACCTTTTGTGGGATGGAAAGTTTCCATGGATGTTAAAGGTTCTTCAAGAAACCATCAATGCCAATGAAGAACCTTTATTTTTAAGTGTTAAACTTTTCCATTGCACAAAAAGTTCTTTACACCCTTCAAAATAAAGGTTATTTATTGACATCACTGGTTCCATGAAGAACCTTTTTATTGCACAAAAGGTACTTAATAGTGGAAAAAACGTTCTTTAGATCATTAAAATGTTTGTCACACCAAAAGAAAATAAAAGAAAATGGTTCTTTTAAGAACTGTTCATTGGTTCTTTTGAAACCTAAAATGGTTCTTCTATGGCATTGATGCAAAAAAAAAAAAAAAACCTTTTGGAACCTTTCATTTTAAGAGTGTATAGGGAGTCATTAATCATTGGTATTTGATTTGATCCGATTTATACTTTCAGGATTTCCCACTGGTTTTTGTGCTTCTTATCTGCTGTTCTCACGCAGACATGCGCTTGTGTTTCACATCATTCAGCTTTGCTTCCTCTTCATCTTCTGATATTCTGATATCTGACAGCTTCACGCTCAGCTCATCGCTCCACTGAACACTTGGAATCAACTAGGTGCTTCTTGGCAAATGATAGACAAACATTTATGTTCCTCTTGGTGTTCTTTCTGATTGTGGCACCACAAACGCTGAGGTGCAGGGAGCCTGCAGTTCTTTGGACGATCGTTTGTGACGGTCTGGATGATTTTAGGCTGCGCCTCTGGAGAAACCTTGGCAGGCCGGCCGCTCCTGGGGAGTTTCACCACCGTTCCAAGAGTTCTTCGTTTTCAACATTATGGCTCTCGCCGTTGGTCTGTTCAGATCCAGGGTCTTGGAAATGTCTGTGTAACCTTTTCCTGACCGACAGACTCAATATATGAGTATCTCTTTTTTTATTTTTTCATTAAAACTCCTTTGATCAGGTGAATTGTGAATCTTTATGAGGGTCAATGGCACAGTTGCACACAGGTGACTTTAATCAGTCGAATTTTACATTTTACATTAAACCAGCTGGTGGACTCATGGGTTGTTAGTAAGTAGAGCATCTGCTGTGTGAATTGTGATGTAGCTGTACTGTTGTGTAGCGTCCCTGTTAAAGACATAAAGAAATAAAGATCAGAATTAATGCAAAGAGAATCAGCTAACAATGCACCTGATATCATAATTAGGACTTCCCAGTTTGTAAATACAAACTTCCCAGGAGGACTTGAATGCACCGCATGTAAACACGCTCAATGCCGCGAATGCATCATAAAGGTTGTGAGCTCGTGAACTCTTTGGCTGTGTATAATCAGCATCAGAGGCTAATCGAGATGATCTATCTGCAAACAGAGATGAGAATGTGTTTGGTCGATCACAGGCTGTTTGGTGTTACAGAGATGTTCACGATCGTCCAGCGCTGCTGTTGTTTGGATGTTTCAGCCCCCCGAGGTTCATTTCTCTCCCTTGACAAGCAAGAAAACACTGATGACCTCCCTTCACATTTTTCACCATTTAAGGTTTAGAAAACTTGTATTTTGGGCCCACACAGGTCTTTCTGCCAGACTAGCACACACACGCACTCCTGCATACATAAACATGCATACATGCACTCACATTATGTGCGCTAACACACGCTAGTAATGTTTGTGGGAGTCTGTTCAGATGTGACGCCGGACACAGACATGCTTTTAAATCAACCAAAACTCAATCCAATGTCTTTCTGAGATTTGATGGTCACAAACTTTCTTCTTCACATAGCTCATATCAACACAATAACTTTTAAACCTGATCTGTTTATTGATGAACTGCAATAAACATATGAAGCACTGATGGATCCCTTTAAGGTTCTACATATGAAGCACTGATGGATCCCTTTAAGGTTCTACATATGAAGCACTGATGGAACCCTTTAAGGTTCTACATATGAAGCACTGATGGATCCCTTTAAGGTTCTACATATGAAGCACTGATGGAACCTTTTAAGGTTCTACATATGAAGCACTGATGGATCCCTTTAAGGTTCTACATATGAAGCACTGATGGATCCCTTTAAGGTTCTACATATGAAGCACTGATGGAACCTTTTAAGGTTCTACATATGAAGCGCTGATGGAACCCTTTAAGGTTCTACATATGAAGCGCTGATGGAACCCCTTAAGGTTCTACATATGAAGCACTGATGGAACCCTTTAAGGTTCTACATATGAAGCACTGATGGAACCCTTTAAGGTTCTACATATGAAGCGCCTGATGGAACCCTTTAAGGTTCTACATATGAAGCACTGATGGAACCCTTTAAGGTTCTACATATGAAGCACTGATAGAACCTTTTAAGGTTCTACATATGAAGCACTGATGGAACCTTTTAAGGTTCTACATATGAAGCGTCTGACGGAACCCTTTAAGGTTCTACATATGAAGTGCTGATGGAACCCTTTAAGGTTCTACATATGAAGCGCTGATGGAACCCTTTAAGGTTCTACATATGAAGCGTCTGACGGATGCCTTTAAGGTTCTACATATGAAGCACTGATAGAACCTTTTAAGGTTCTACATATGAAGCGCTGATGGAACCCTTTAAGGTTCTACATATGAAGCGCTGATGGAACCCTTTAAGGTTCTACATATGAAGGGTCTGATGGAACCCTTTAAGGTTCTACATATGAAGCGCTGATGGAACCCTTTAAGGTTCTACATATGAAGGGTCTGACGGATCCCTTTAAGGTTCTACATTTGAAGCACTGATGGAACCCTTTAAGGTTCTACATATGAAGCGTCTGACGGATCCCTTTAAGGTTCTACATATGAAGCACTGATGGAACCCTTTAAGGTTCTACATATGAAGCACTGATGGAACCCTTTAAGGTTCTATATATGAAGCGTTGATGGAACCCTTTAAGGTTCTACATATGAAGCACTGATGAATCCCTTTAAGGTTCTACATATGAAGCGTTGATGGATCCCTTTAAGGTTCTACATATGAAGCGCTGATGGAACTCTTTAAGGTTCTACATATGAAGCACTGATGAATCCCTTTAAGGTTCTACATATGAAGCACTGATGGAACTCTTTAAGGTTCTACATATGAAGCGCTGATGGAACTCTTTAAGGTTCTACATATGAAGCACTGATGGATCCCTTTAAGGTTCTACATATGAAGCGTCTGACGGAACCCTTTAAGGTTCTACATTTGAAGCACTGATGGAACCCTTTATGGTTCTACATATGAAGCGTCTGACGGATCCCTTTAAGGTTCTACATATGAAGCACTGATGGAACCCTTTAAGGTTCTACATATGAAGCACTGATGGAACCTTTTAAGGTTCTACATATGAAGCACTGATGGATCCCTTTAAGGTTCTACATATGAAGCACTGATGGATCCCTTTAAGGTTCTACATATGAAGCACTGATGGAACCTTTTAAGGTTCTACATATGAAGCGCTGATGGAACCCTTTAAGGTTCTACATATGAAGCGCTGATGGAACCCCTTAAGGTTCTACATATGAAGCACTGATGGAACCCTTTAAGGTTCTACATATGAAGCACTGATGGAACCCTTTAAGGTTCTACATATGAAGCGCCTGATGGAACCCTTTAAGGTTCTACATATGAAGCACTGATGGAACCCTTTAAGGTTCTACATATGAAGCACTGATAGAACCTTTTAAGGTTCTACATATGAAGCACTGATGGAACCTTTTAAGGTTCTACATATGAAGCGTCTGACGGAACCCTTTAAGGTTCTACATATGAAGCACTGATGGAACCTTTTAAGGTTCTACATATGAAGCGCTGATGGAACCCTTTAAGGTTCTACATATGAAGCGCTGATGGAACCCCTTAAGGTTCTACATATGAAGCACTGATGGAACCCTTTAAGGTTCTACATATGAAGCACTGATGGAACCCTTTAAGGTTCTACATATGAAGCGCCTGATGGAACCCTTTAAGGTTCTACATATGAAGCACTGATGGAACCCTTTAAGGTTCTACATATGAAGCACTGATAGAACCTTTTAAGGTTCTACATATGAAGCACTGATGGAACCTTTTAAGGTTCTACATATGAAGCGTCTGACGGAACCCTTTAAGGTTCTACATATGAAGTGCTGATGGAACCCTTTAAGGTTCTACATATGAAGCGCTGATGGAACCCTTTAAGGTTCTACATATGAAGCGTCTGACGGATGCCTTTAAGGTTCTACATATGAAGCGCTGATGGAACCCTTTAAGGTTCTACATATGAAGGGTCTGATGGAACCCTTTAAGGTTCTACATATGAAGCGCTGATGGAACCCTTTAAGGTTCTACATATGAAGGGTCTGACGGATCCCTTTAAGGTTCTACATTTGAAGCACTGATGGAACCCTTTAAGGTTCTACATATGAAGCGTCTGACGGATCCCTTTAAGGTTCTACATATGAAGCACTGATGGAACCCTTTAAGGTTCTACATATGAAGCACTGATGGAACCCTTTAAGGTTCTATATATGAAGCGTTGATGGAACCCTTTAAGGTTCTACATATGAAGCACTGATGAATCCCTTTAAGGTTCTACATATGAAGCGTTGATGGAACCCTTTAAGGTTCTACATAGAAGCACTGATGAATCCCTTTAAGGTTCTACATATGAAGCACTGATGGAACTCTTTAAGGTTCTACATATGAAGCGCTGATGGAACCCTTTAAGGTTCTACATATGAAGCACTGATGGATCCCTTTAAGGTTCTACATATGAAGCGTCTGACGGAACCCTTTAAGGTTCTACATTTGAAGCACTGATGGAACCCTTTATGGTTCTACATATGAAGCGTCTGACGGATCCCTTTAAGGTTCTACATATGAAGCACTGATGGAACCCTTTAAGGTTCTACATATGAAGCACTGATGGATCCCTTTAAGGTTCTACATATGAAGCGTCTGACGGATCCCTTTAAGGTTCTACATATGAAGCGTCTGACGGATCCCTTTAAGGTTCTACATTTGAAGCACTGATGGAACCCTTTAAGGTTCTATATATGAAGCGTTGATGGAACCCTTTAAGGTTCTACATATGAAGCACTGATGGAACCCTTTAAGGTTCTATATATGAAGCGTTGATGGAACCCTTTAAGGTTCTACATATGAAGCACTGATGGAACCCTTTAAGGTTCTATATATGAAGCGTTGATGGAACCCTTTAAGGTTCTACATATGAAGCACTGATGAATCCCTTTAAGGTTCTACATATGAAGCGTTGATGGAACCCTTTAAGGTTCTACATATGAAGCACTGATGAATCCCTTTAAGGTTCTACATATGAAGCACTGACGGAACCCTTTAAGGTTCTACATATGAAGCGCTGATGGAACCCTTTAAGGTTCTACATATGAAGCACTGATGGATCCCTTTAAGGTTCTACATATGAAGCGTCTGACGGATCCCTTTAAGGTTCTACATATGAAGCACTGATGGAACCCTTTAAGGTTCTACATATGAAGCACTGATGGATCCCTTTAAGGTTCTACATATGAAGTGCCTGACGGATCCCTTTAAGGTTCTACATATGAAGCGCTGATGGATCCCTTTAAGGTTCTACATATGAAGTGCCTGACGGATCCCTTTAAGGTTCTACATATGAAGCACTGATGGATCCCTTTAAGGTTCTACATATGAAGCACTGATGGAACCCTTTAAGGTTCTACATATGAAGCACTGATGGATCCCTTTAAGGTTCTACATATGAAGCGTCTGATGGAACCCTTTAAGGTTCTACATATGAAGCACTGATGGATCCCTTTAAGGTTCTACATATGAAGTGCCTGACGGATCCCTTTAAGGTTCTACATATGAAGCGCTGATGGAACCCTTTAAGGTTCTACATATGAAGCGCTGATGGATCCCTTTAAGGTTCTACATATGAAGTGTCTGACAGATCCCTTTAAGGTTCTACATATGAAGCGCCTGACGGATCCCTTTAAGGTTCTACATATGAAGCACTGATGGATCCCTTTAAGGTTCTACATATGAAGTGCCTGACGGATCCCTTTAAGGTTCTACATATGAAGCGCTGATGGAACCCTTTAAGGTTCTACATATGAAGCGCCTGACGGAACCCTTTAAGGTTCTACATATGAAGCGCTGATGGATCCCTTTAAGGTTCTACATATGAAGTGCCTGACGGATCCCTTTAAGGTTCTACATATGAAGCGCTGATGGAACCCTTTAAGGTTCTACATATGAAGCGCCTGACGGAACCCTTTAAGGTTCTACATATGAAGCGCTGATGGATCCCTTTAAGGTTCTACATATGAAGCGCTGATGGATCCCTTTAAGGTTCTACATATGAAGTGTCTGACAGATCCCTTTAAGGTTCTACATATGAAGCGCCTGACGGATCCCTTTAAGGTTCTACATATGAAGCACTGATGGATCCCTTTAAGGTTCTACATATGAAGTGCCTGACGGATCCCTTTAAGGTTCTACATATGAAGCGCTGATGGAACCCTTTAAGGTTCTACATATGAAGCGCCTGACGGAACCCTTTAAGGTTCTACATATGAAGCGCTGATGGAACCCTTTAAGGTTCTACATATGAAGCGCCTGACGGAACCCTTTAAGGTTCTACATATGAAGCACTGATGGAACCCTTTAAGGTTCTACATATGAAGCGCTGATGGAACCCTTTAAGGTTCTACATATGAAGCGCTGATGGAACCCTTTAAAGTTCTACATATGAAGCACTGATGGATCCCTTTAAGGTTCTACATATGAAGTGCCTGACGGATCCCTTTAAGGTTCTACATATGAAGCGCTGATGGAACCCTTTAAGGTTCTACATATGAAGCGCCTGACGGAACCCTTTAAGGTTCTACATATGAAGCGCTGATGGAACCCTTTAAGGTTCTACATATGAAGTGCCTGACGGATCCCTTTAAGGTTCTACATATGAAGCGCTGATGGATCCCTTTAAGGTTCTACATATGAAGTGCCTGACGGATCCCTTTAAGGTTCTACATATGAAGCACTGATGGATCCCTTTAAGGTTCTACATATGAAGTGTCTGACAGATCCCTTTAAGGTTCTACATATGAAGCGCCTGACGGATCCCTTTAAGGTTCTACATATGAAGTGCCTGACGGATCCCTTTAAGGTTCTACATATGAAGCGCTGATGGATCCCTTTAAGGTTCTACATATGAAGCGTCTGATGGAACCCTTTAAGGTTCTACATATGAAGCACTGATGGATCCCTTTAAGGTTCTTCATATGAAGTGCCTGACGGATCCCTTTAAGGTTCTACATATGAAGCGCTGATGGATCCCTTTAAGGTTCTACATATGAAGCACTGATGGAATCCTTTAAGGTTCTACATATGAAGCGCTGACGGAACCCTTTAAGGTTCTACATATGAAGCACCTGATGGAACCTTTTAAGGTCCTTTTCTTCTCTAAGTGTAGTGTGGACAGAGAGTTTTCAAATGTATCTGGATTAACGTAGACGTAGCCTGATATCAATCTTTGCACCTACAAGTTAATTTATGGTCATTCAGCCTGATTAGAGCGTCTGACATCAGCATACATCAGGTGATGAACCGATGATTTGATCACGGCTCTAGAACCGGAGCGTCACGCATCTCTGATGTTTGAGGTCATTCTCTCGCTGACTCACACCGACTCGCCCTTCACACATTACCCAAGACAAATAACGACCCTCAGATGATGTCATCCAATCAGATCTGTGTGTTAGATCCATCAACAGCACAGCGACAGACAGACGGATGCAGAGGGCAACAGGCGGCTGATGTTCACAGCTGCAGAATCTTGTTTTCCTGTCGTCTGACAAAAGCCCCTCAGTGGTAAAGATTAATGCCACAGTAAACACACACACACACAGCAGCAGCATATTTCTCAGTGTGTGTCACTGTTGGCTCCGAACACATTTGGAGACGCATCACATGCTGTTGGACTGACAATGAGAAACCCAACAGCACCGACACCTGATGATTGAAACCACTAACACTAAAAACCAAACTATTCAACACTAAAGAAATGCAAAAACCTAATATCTTAAAGTCAACATGAAAGGGAAGTTGCACTCATATTTTCTTCCCTATAGTGCCATATATCCGAGTGAAACGCTTCTCAAACAAGAACAAATGTAGGGCGGGGCTTGATTTTTTTCTGTGGGGAATTGATTGGATGGTTGTGGTTTGCTATTGGTGGATCTCATGTGAGTGACAGGTTGCCCCGCCCTCGTCATCAGAGAAGAGATGAAGTTATTCTGATTCAAGATTATTAAAACAATGATGTGCAGTGATAAATCATTTAGAATAAACTGCAATATTCCATAAAAAATAAGAACGGTCAATTTTGATCTCATGGCGACTTGAAAGAAAAGCTAAGAAGAGCCTAATGTGTGTTTACAAACAAGGCAGCATGTTCAGTCGTGTCTGTCGTGAATTCACGTACACACACAGAGTCACAGCTTTGGTTTCAAACTTGTAAACGTCTGTCATTAGACTGCTTCTGAGCAGGTTTTGGATGTTTTATGAAGAGGCAGCGCTTTCGCTCTCATAATCAAAAACATGAATTCCAAAAGCGTTACGGGCCTCAGGCAGTGCATGATGGGAAATAACGCTGCTTCACGGCATCTTTAATACACTGGAATCTGGTGATTTTGGCATTACCGCAGAAATCAAAATGCTTGAGATGTGGAAAAACATGAAGTCAAGCGTCTCAATCATTCCAGTGTGCTTGCACTAAATGACCTGTAACCCTTTCAATGACTGAACATCCAGCAAGCAAAATATTTTCTACCTTGTCTTGTTTTCCAGCACAAACATCTAAACATTCTTCAATCAAGATGCATTTACTGGAGAAGAAAAAAGAATGAAGATAAGAAGTCTTGTTTTATTAGAAATTGATTAAAATGAAGAGAGTTTGTGCTTAAAACAAGAACAAATATCTGCCAATGGGGTCAGAAGAATAATTCAAAGAGAAAACAAGATGATTTTTGACAAGACTCCATTGGCAGATATTTGTTCTTGTTTTAAGCACAAACTCACTTCATGTTGACAGGTTTCAATACTTCTCCAGTAAATGTAACTTGATTTAAGAATGTTTAGATATTTGTGCTGGAAAACAAGACAGAAACACTGAGATAGAAAATCATATTTTGCAGTGTGTTTCTCTTTCGGTGTGAAACCTGCACTGATAAAAATGATTCTGTGGTGAAGTAAATACTACAGAAAAAGCAAATGTAATTTCTACATGAATAAGTTAGTTCAGGCAAGAATTTAAAAAAAACAAAGTAAATTCTATATTAGTACTCAACTCAAGCTTGTAGAAATTAAAGCGTAAATATCAACGTTATAAAATTAAAGTGGGTCCTATAATGCCCCTTTTTACAAGATGTAAGATAAGTCTCTGATGTCCCCAGAGTGTGTGTGTGAAGTTTCAGCTCAAAATACCCCACAGATCATTTTTATAGCATGTTAAAATTGTCACTTTTTGAGGGTGAGCAAAAACGCACAATTTTTGTGTCCCTTTAAATACAAATGAGCTGCTACTCCCGCCCCCTTTCTAGAAGAGGGCGGAGCTTCAAGAGCTCATGTTAGCAGCTCTGATTACCTCACGCACACACACACTGAAAATGTCCGAAACTGTTCAGCCTTTTATGATCAAACCGGAGTCGGACAATGATGGAGAGACTCAAGAAGAAGAGACAACATGTAGAATGAGACAGGACGTTTCTGAATGGATAGTTGATGAATTTATGAGTTAACGATCTTCAAGTCATTGATTAGCATATTCTGTCATGATAATCTATAAATCGCTGGTGTGGGAACTGTTGTGAGATGAGCCAGAGAATATCTGCTGCATGAAGAGAGAACAGGGATAGTTTAGTTTAATTACGGTTATAACTTATGTTGTCATCTTGCTTTATGACATGCTATTGCATTTGTGTTCGTACTGTATCGCAATAAATGTGAAAGACGGACGACAGCTTGAGCGACTCCCAAATGTGCTCGACTACAACAACTCTTCCTCTTCTCAACATGTTCCCGGGGGCGGGGTTTATGTAAATGTTAGGGTTAGTGATGTCACTAACCCGTGAAGAAGCTCGTTGTAATCCCTACCAGCCGTTTGTTGTAGTCCTTAAAAAGAGATTTCTGTAAAAGAAAATATCTCCCTTTGCTCTGAACTTTGAGCGGCGTAACTTTGCAGATGTTGTTTATGCTCAAACAGCAACATTACACACTCACTAAAGTTAAACAAGTCAAATCATAAATCAAATAAGTAAAATCTACTCAACTTTTCTGAGACCGGTGTTCCCATCATGCACTGGGCTTCAATAATTAATAAGGTTGATTTTTCTCTGTTTTCCAGATGTCTTTACACTGTTTTATCATTGCTTTTGTTGTTAGGTTTAGTAACTTGCTATTCTGTGACATCTGGAGTTCATTTTCGTCTCAAAATGACACATTCATACTCAAAAACGATCTATTGAGTGTTACCGTCACTGTGTACCAAGCATTGCGGTCTCTGTGTTCAGGTGCCACATTACTAGATGTTTCTAAGTAAAGCAAACACTTTAAAAGCGTGGTTTAATTCAGTGTTATATTGTTTGTGTAAAAAGTATTGCAAAGGAAACTTAAAGGCGGGTCTAATGGTATTTCATGCATTCTGCCTCACAACCACACACACACACACACACACATCACCCAGAGCAAGAGCGCGTCCATCAACGAGCTTCGTTCGGGTTACGGGAGCCGTCGGCGGCGCTGGCGTTGTGTGTTTAGACACAAGATCAACAATGTCACTAAAGAAGTGTGTTTCTGGTGTGAGGGAAAGATCACCTTGTTCAGCTTCCCAAATAACCCAGCGTTAAGGGAACAGTGGATGCAGTTTGTGTTTCCGGAGTTCTGCAAGTGTGTGTGTTTGTTCCCGGTCACGAGTGGAAACCGCAGGCAGTGAGTGAAACTGCATCAAATGTGTGTGTTTTGTTGGCAATCGGCGCGTAAGTGCATATAATGTGAACAACACCAACGTATAGTGAACCGAGAGTTATCCAGGGATAATGCCATGATGTGTGTGTGTGTGTGTGTGCTCGTGACTCTTTAGCTCCGCCCACTGCACGCCTCCACGGACTCGGCTGTTTTCTGAAAGAATCGGTACAGTGTATCTGTCTTTTATAAATATGATAAAACTAAAGACTCTTGGGAGATATGAAGGATCAACACTACTCTATAGATACTCAAGATTAACATGAGACTGGTGGAAACTGTGTGTGTTATGACCCTTTAAACTACACACAAAAAAATGAGTAGAGAAATGCTAAAATTAAGTTTACTTTATGTGCAAATAGACTAGTCTTGTTTGATCTACGTAATAAAATTATGCAAAAAAAAAAACATTTAAGTAACTCAAGCAGAACATTTTTATCAGTGTGTTCGTCGCTCCTCTGCGTTTATTTGTTGCAGCTGTTTTTGGTGCTTCACGGTCAGGGTGGGTTAAACTGTGCTCTTACTTTACTGGGTCATCTGACTGCGAAAACACTCAGAACACCCTAGCAACCACATACAATACCCCGGCAACCAGCCACAACAGTGATATTTGACAGTCGCCTCGTCTCTGTTCTTCTGTCCAGCACACAGGATCTGTCCGACTCCAGCTGAGCGACTCTGGAAAGCCCCTCCGTCTGAGAGAGAGAGGTGGATGAATGCGAGCAGCTGTCTGACGTCACCCAGCGCTCCTCCACCCAAACTCACATCAACTCACACTCAACAGGAATCAAAGTTTCGACCGGGATTCTGCAGCTCTTCTGTCTGACTCCAGAAGGTTTCATGCCAGATTTTAAACTGATGAAATCTGAAGCGTCTCAGCATGTTTGGTGGTTTTTTCTGACTTCAGATCTGTGCCAGCTTTGTTCTCCTCAAACTTCAGTCTGCCCTGAGACGAGAGCGCCACCTTATGACGGCACTTTACAACCATTGACTTTCTCAACCCCAGCTCCTGATCTCATCCGTGACATTATTCCATCATCATCATCATCATCATCTTTTCATCTAAACGCTCCAGAATCATCTCATCTATACTCAATTATACACAATAATTACAATCTGTGATTCCAAAGGATTCGAGAACTGAATGTCCTTCAGGATTCACAGGTAAAGACTTTATGTGACTCGTGAGGCTGAAGAAATGGCAATCAAATATTTTACATATTCACAATTTAAAACACGTTCATTCTAGAAATGCCTGACTTTTCAAGGTCTTAAACTTTTAAAATTCTCTCATTTATCTATGAAAACTCTGGTTTCTATAAAGAAACAAATTAAAATAAACAGTTTTAGCTCTTATTTTAAAGCATCGGACATTAAACCGTAGTCAAATATCTATTGAGTCATTGCTTTAGGCCACTGTTAAATATGTAAATATAATAAATAAAAACAAATTAATGCATAAATAAACACATGAAAAATAGATAAACAGAAGTTAAAATGAATATAAAATACAGAAAATAATAAATGAACGAAAAATACACAGATAAATTTAACTTAAAAAAAAATGTAATTTATTCCTCTATATATTTTCCCATTATTACACATTTATTTTTAATTTCTACAGGTTTAGTCCTCCATAATCATAGATGATGCACTTTATTGAAATCATCAATAATTCACACAGTAATCAAAAAATTATTAACATAATAAAAGTTACAACAATATTAACCCTCTGGTACTAAAAATAACCGACTTTTTTTTTATCTCAATTTTAGTTCAGTAATATTTTTTATTTAATATTTTGTACTTTTAGGTGATTTTATGGTTCTAAATTATATTTATGCTGTAGTTTTAATCCATTTATTCACTTTTTGAGATGGAAATGGACCTGAAAATGAAATTTTTTGATGAAGTGAAAAAAGTTTTAAAAAGTGGAAAACTTAAAAAAAAAAACAAAAAAAAAAAAAACATTTATTATGAAAAATGCACAAAAATACTATTTTCAATTTTTATATGTAATATGTATTTTCAAAAACATGTTTTACTCTAAAACTGTGAGAAACTCAAAGCCGTAAATCTAAACGAGTTGTGTTCCAGATTTGAGGTTGATATCTCAATAAATGAGCTTTCAGTGAGATATTGTTTGTGTGCAGTACCAAACGCTTCCACTAGAGGAACTTCACCTCCCATTCGTCTCCAATGCGCTCATTTTTGACCGTGAGGAGCACAAGTGTGACTGCTCTTTTCAGGACCATTTAACCTTTTCCAATCATGTCTGATTTTTTGTGTTCACACAGCAAGTGCCAAAATCTTTACCAAGTTTCGTACCATTCCGATGAAGTAAAAAATGTGAGAAAAACAGCTCTAGAGGGTTAAATAACGATGGATGTGTTACCGCTGGGAAACGAGGAGATGCTCTGGACCTTCAGCCTTCACGTGCGGATTTTTATATGAAACACCACTTTATAGCATCACATCAATTCCTGATGGATAAAATCATTGGTTTCTCAAACATCCTACACACTCGCTCTGAGAAAACAGCAGTAAAACACAAGGATAGTTTACTGAAAACAGTTTA
The DNA here is from genome assembly GCA_039654105.1 of Coreius guichenoti. Taxonomy (NCBI): domain Eukaryota; kingdom Metazoa; phylum Chordata; class Actinopteri; order Cypriniformes; family Gobionidae; genus Coreius; species Coreius guichenoti. Next base: position 449,568 of record CM077181.1, read on the forward strand.
ATTGTATTAACGATCAGTCAGAGAACAGATACTGCATGTACAGATGCTGTGACTTCACCATCAGAACTGCTGGAAAACACACGTCAGAGATGCGTGAGAGGTTCACATTAGTTACCAAAGCATGTTCACGTTTATGTACATAGTGCAAAAGACACGCCGATGAGAATCACTCAAAACACAGAGAGAGAGAGAGAGAGAGAGAGAGAGAGACGGATCCGAACGCTGCTACGGGAAGCTTATTGCACTGAGATCGTGATGATCCAGAACATTTACACGGTTACACGATCTCTCCATTCGCCCTCACGTTAGTCACCAATACACGAGACACTGACTGAGAGAGCGTTAATGTACATCATTATAACCTCAGAGATCCTTCATGTGGAGCTGAACGAGGCTGAGCCGCGTCCAAGACTAAAGATGGAGGAGTAAACGTGGTTAGAGACACAAACACACACGGAGAGGAGCTTCTGCCCATCTGAAGCACCAGAATACGGCAAATTACCGACACGATCGCAGGAAACCATCCCGTCAGAACCAGGAGAAACCCGAAGACACGTGAAATAAAACCCCATCTGTTTCAATTCAAGCGGCATAAATAGAACCGAAGACGACAGAATATTAGACACAAACATGTTATGTACACCAGGATTCACGTGTTCACGTCATTAGTTGTGCATTGAGTTTCTCTTCTGCAGAGTTCATTAATGCTTTGTTTTCCACCAGGTTAAGCTAAACGCACGCTTAGATCAGACACGTGTGTGTGTGTGTGTATGTATGTGTGTGTGTGTGTTGGAATGAATGAACGTTTGTGTCCTTCATTATTTTTAGGACAGAATTCACCCAAACCTTGAATCATTTACTCGCCCTCATGTCATTTGGAAGCATCATAAGAGCAGTTCAAATGAATCAGTGATTCAGTGAGTCACTACAGCTCTCGAATCTCACATTTAATGGAAGCGTTCAGACAAAAATACTCATTTATTCGCCCTCACGTGGTTCAAAGCTGTATGACACACTTTCTTTCTTTCCTCAGTGGAACATATGTTGTTATGTCATATCAGCTTTTCGACATGAGGATGAATAAATGATGGCAGGATGAACTACTCCTTTAAACGATGGTGTGTTCTGAGATTCACAGAGCTGATGTGAGTCATATGGACGACTCTTATGATGCTTTACGGTCATTTTTGGAGCTCGACAGCATCAGTCGTTGTTCACAATGATGAAGAGCATCATCTGTCGTTCCTCTGAGGGTGAGCCGATGATGACAGCGTTTGATCGGTCGGTGAATCGTTCACAGAGAGTGTGTGAGCAGTTTGTCCGTTATAGTTTCCTGAGTCAGTGTTTGTGAGTGTGAAAACCCGTCAGCCTGTGCGCGTGACTGGCTCCGCCGCGTCTTTGCTGTCGGCCGGCGGTTCGGCGAGGTCAGAGGAGTCGAGCTCTTCCTCGTCGCTCATCCGCCCCTCCTCGTCTTCCTCGTCCTCCGTGCTGCTCTGCCGCCGCAGCTGCAGGTTCTCCAGCGTCTTGGAGACCCAGGACTCGATGCGGCTGCTGAGCGGCACGATGGGCTCGGGCGCGTAGTCCTCCTCCTCTTCCTCGTCCTCGTCCTCCTCCTCCAGCATGCCGGGCACCAGCGTGCTGGTGGTGCTGGTGATGGAGGAGTTGAGGCGGTCGCGGCAGCTGCCGTCCAGGGAGCCGGTCTCGGTGCTCTGCTGCGACGCCCACTCCAGCCGGTCGTCCGTGCGGGACTCGTCCTTCTCCGGCGCTCGGGCCGCTGCGGGACTCGGGCTCGGCGTCGGCTGCAGAGGCGGTGACGTGACCTCACGCTGCTCTTTGTTAGTCCCTCTGCTGATTGGCTCAGACTCCAGCGGCTCTGGGGCGTCGGCGTTCTCCACCATCGTCCTCCAGTTAGTCTCTGCACAGAACATTTAGAGATGTTATATTAAAGAGGCCATTTTACAAAGTCTTGATGCTATTTTTGGGCTATACTAGAACAGGTTTTCATGCTTGTTTTCCATCCTCTAATCCTCTAAATGTGTTATAATAGTGAATTATATGAAAGCAAAACCTGTGAACAGAACTATATTAGTGAGTGACAGAACTCAGATTATAACCAGCAGATGGCAGCAGAGGAACACTCAGTGCTCGCTTTCATTTCAAAAGTGTTTGTTTCCAACAGTAATCGCCACTAAAGCAAGGCAATTTGTCCATGTTAACGTCATTAAGCATGCTCACACACACACACACACATTTAGAGATGCTACATTAAATAGGGCCCTTTTTCAGTCTTGCTGTTGTTTTCTGGCTCTACTAGAGCAGGTTTTCCTGCTTGAATGTTGATTATTTCCTCATATTCTCCATTGTTGCGGCTCCTCTCTTCCCAGTCTGTCAGTAACGATCTGTTTAGTTCCTGACCGTTTCTCAATACCAAGTACGCGAACTTGTGACTTGCGTCCTTGGTAGTTCAAACGTGCCAAGTTCGACTCGGGAGAACGCAGTCCCGAGGACGGGAGCACACGAGTCCGGTCTCTGCTAACGGAACAGCAGCGTCACTCAGCTCGCTCTCACTCCGGTTCTCTCTATATGTATTTTAGGCTACAATAAAACAAAATATGTCATAAAACACCAGTCTCTGCCTCTTTTTTTCATTAAAAAAAAATCTTAAACATATTAATAGCCACACAAATGTGGTTCAGGCAGCGCATACCTTGATTATCTTCAATGCATGTATTTTTTTATAACAAAACGAAATATAAAAACACAACCCTGCCTCTTCTCGTTTACATAAAAAAATAAAAAATAAACACATTATTATGTGGTTCAGGCAATAAGTGTGCATATGATTATCACTGTAATAAAATTAAATATGACATAAAACAGAACCCAGTCTCTTTTTGTTAAATGTTAGTTTATGTGATCAATAATAGCCATTATACAAGTATAAGTAAAAGGTATAAGAAGCTATACAATATATAAAGCAAACAATTCAGTCAAACATACAAAGTCAGCGCTCTAGTAGGCTACAACTCTGTAAAGTTAAATACCCTAAAAATATAAAGTTATGAAACGTCACTTTGCCCTCAGTCAAAACGATTTGCCAGGGAACAAATGATAGATTCAAGAGACCAAAGATCGCCCGTTAGATCTACACAAGACGAATTATATCTCATGTTTAACCACTACAGAGACATCAGAGCCAGCGGCAAACGCCAGAAGGTCTAGCCGAGGAAAGGCTGCTCTCGGCGGGGTTAACGAGCGCTGAGCACCCGGTGATCGCCTGGATCTCACAACTCCGAAAACGCCAGGTCAAATTTTCAAATAGGCGCTCTCTTTATAAATAAACCACAGATTTGAGCTTTAAACAAGTATATTCTCGCCTGAAAAAAACTACAATTCGTGATACATTAACTAGTATTTTTAAATTACGCGGGGGTTCTCGTCCGCTATTGACGCTTGCTGGTTGGTGCGAGATGCATTCTGGGATACCTGGCTGTCTCGAGTCCACACAAGTCACCTCTCGATGCATCCTCGATAAAAGGGGCGGATCAAGGACACATCCGGGGATTTGAACTGTACTTGGCTAGATGTGAACTTTGAATTGGAACAGTACTTGGGCAGCGACTGGTGACGTTTCACAAGTCCACGAGAACACAAGTACAGACAAGAACGCATATGGAGAAACAGCCCCTGTCTCTATGAAGCCCCTCCTTCTGAAAAGCACACTGTGCTCTGATTGGTCGGCTGGAGTAGTGTGTTGTGATTGGTGTTTGGGAAATGTCCCGCCCCTTACCATAACCGCCAGTTTTAACCTAAACCCACTAACTAACTCAACCAGGCCCCGCCCCTTTATTCTGCGTATGAATTATTATAATGAGGAATATTGTGACGTGTTGGTTCCCGGAAGAAAACTCAAGACTACAACAGAGGCGTTTCAGGAGTTCAGGAACACTGACACTGATATAGAGAAGAACTGGAGCTTTGCAGAGCTTCAACATCACACACTGAAGAAACCTCTTTCAAGGGATCGTTCACCCAAAAATGAAAATACTGTCATCATTTCTGCCCTCATGTCAGTCCAAAACCATAAGACTTTTGTTCATCTTCAGAACACTTTTATTGAAATCTGAGAGATTTCTGTCCCTCCATTGAAAGTTTCACCTAAAACTCTGACGCCTCGAAACATTCAGAAAGAGATGAAATAAATCAATATGAATGGAGCGGTTTAATCCAAGAAGAGACTGGATGGATTTATATGATGAACAGGCTTTTATTCACATATAAACAAGTGCAACCATAACAAACCTCACTGGTTCTCAAGCTTGAGCTTCTCTGGCCAACTCTGAATGCTATATGGATGCACACTCACCTAAAGGATTATTAGGAACACCATACTAATACTGTGTTTGACCCCCTTTCGCCTTCAGAACTGCCTTAATTCTACGTGGCATTGATTCAACAAGGTGCTGAAAGCATTCTTTAGAAATGTTGGCCCATATTGATAGGATAGCATCTTGCAGTTGATGGAGATTTGTGGGATGCACATCCAGGGCACGAAGCTCCCGTTCCACCACATCCCAAAGATGCTCTATTGGGTTGAGATCTGGTGACTGTGGGGGCCATTTTAGTACAGTGAACTCATTGTCATGTTCAAGAAACCAATTTGAAATGATTCGAGCTTTGTGACATGGTGCATTATCCTGCTGGAAGTAGCCATCAGAGGATGGGCACATGGTGGTCATAAAGGGATGGACATGGTCAGAAACAATGCTCAGGTAGGCCGTGGCATTTAAACGATGCCCAATTGGCACTAAGGGGCCTAAAGTGTGCCAAGAAAACATCCCCCACACCATTACACCACCACCACCAGCCTGCACAGTGGTAACAAGGCATGATGGATCCATGTTCTCATTCTGTTTACGCCAAATTCTGACTCTACCATCTGAATGTCTCAACAGAAATCGAGACTCATCAGACCAGGCAACATTTTTCCAGTCTTCAACTGTCCAATTTTGGTGAGCTCGTGCAAATTGTAGCCTCTTTTTCCTATTTGTAGTGGAGATGAGTGGTACCCGGTGGGGTCTTCTGCTGTTATAGCCCATCCGCCTCAAGGTTGTGCGTGTTGTGGCTTCACAAATGCTTTGCTGCATACCTCGGTTGTAACGAGTGGTTATTTCAGTCAAAGTTGCTCTTCTATCAGCTTGAATCAGTCGGCCCATTCTCCTCTGACCTCTAGCATCAACAAGGCATTTTCGCCCACAGGACTGCCGCATACTGGATGTTTTTCCCTTTTCACACCATTCTTTGTAAACTCTAGAAATGGTTGTGCGTGAAAATCCCAGTAACTGAGCAGATTGTGAAATACTCAGACCGGCCCGTCTGGCACCAACAACCATGCCACGCTCAAAATTGCTTAAATCACCTTTCTTTCCCATT
>CM077181.1:460000-462500 GCA_039654105.1 Coreius guichenoti
AAGGGTGTACATGGTCTGCAACAATGCTTAGGTAGGTGGTACGTGTCAAAGTAACATCCACATGGATAGCAGGACCCAAGGTTTCCCAGCAGAACATTGCCCAAAGCATCACACTGCCTCCGCCGGCTTGCCTTCTTCCCATAGTGCATCCTGGTGCCATGTGTTCCCCAAGTAAGCCACACACGCACCCGGCCATCCACGTGATGTAAAAGAAAACCTGATTCATCAGACCAGGCCACCTTCTTCCATTGCCCCGTGGTCCAGTTCTGATGCTCACGTGCCACTGTTGGCGCTTTCGGCGGTGGACAGGGGTCAGCATGGGCACCCTGACTGGTCTGCGGCTATGCAGCCCCATACGCAACAAACTGCGATGCACTGTGTATTCTGACACCTTTCTATCAGAACCAGCATTAACTTCTTGAGCAATTTGAGCTCCAGTAGCTCGTCTGTTTGATCGGACCACACGGGCCAGCCTTTGCTCCCCACGTGCATCAATGAGCCTTGGCCGCCCATGACCCTGTCTCCGGTTCACCACTGTTCCTTCCTTGGAGCACTTTTGATAGATACTGACCACTGCAGACCGGGAACACCCCACAAGAGCTGCAGTTTTGGAGATGCTCTGACCCAGTCGTCTAGCCATCACAATTTGGCCCTTGTCAAACTCGCTCAAATCCTTACGCTTGCCCATTTTTCCTGCTTCTAACACATCAACTTTGAGGATAAAATGTTCACTTGCTGCCTAATATATCCCACCCACTAACAGGTGATGAAGAGATAATCAGTGTTATTCACTTCACCTGTCAGTGCTCATAATCTTGTGCCTGATCAGTGTATATGTATGTATATATATATATATATATATATATATATATATATATATATATATATATATATATATATATATATATATATATTAAAGCTTTTATTTACTGAACAATAGTAAAATTGCAATACAAATATTTACATCTTCATTTTCAAATCTTAAAAGAAGACGTTAAAGTTTAGATGAGAACAGATTCGCTTTCTCAGTACAAATCTGGAGAAATGCTGTAAACCTCCATCCTGATGCGCAGTGGCATATTTCCCAGCAGTCTCAGGGATCTGATGAGGATCAGATGATGATGTGTGTGTGTGTGTGTGTGTGTGTGTGTGTTCGTACCGTCCTGCTCCTGTGTGAGCGGGTCGGTGAAGCTCAGAGCGTCTCTCTGCTCGTCGGCTCCAGACACGCCGTGATCAGCAGAACTCTTGCCCTTCTTCACCTCGCGCTCCTGCAGAATAATCTATACACGGGGGGGGGGGGGGGGGGGGTTAATGTGCTGTGATGTCATATCCTGTCACGCTCAGAGGCATGTGCGTGTGTATGTGAAGTACCTTCTTCATGGCGGTGGTCTTCTTGACTTTGGGAATCTCTCTCTCTTTGCCTCTCTTGATGCGCGGCGCGCTGGAGTCCAGGATGTTGTGTGGGGGGGTGTACGTATTTTTGAGTCCCGTCACTCGACTGCCGCCATCTTTACTGTGCAGAGCGGCCACTGTCCCGACTGACAACACCACAAAACACACCAGCGTTAATTCAGAACCACTGAGATACTATTAGATACTGGCTTGATCTACTATTTAATGGCTATCCAAGGACAACATGCTAAAACATGCTAACAACAAGCTAATTTATGTTAGCAATGTGTGCTAATCATGTTAACAATGTGCTAAAACATGCTAGAAATATGCTAGCAATGTGCTAAATCATGTTAGCAATGTGTTAAATAATGCTAAAACATGCTAGCAATGTGCTAAAACATGCTAGCAATGTGCTAAAACATGTTAACGCGCTAATCATGCTAACAACATATTAATTCTTGTTAGCAATGTGCTAATTCATGTTAACAATGTGTTAAAAAATGCTAACACATTAAATCATGCTAAAAACATGTTAAAACATGTAAAAAATGCTAGCAATGTCCTAAAACATGTTAATGTGATAATCATGCTAACAACATGCCAAATCATGCTAGAAACATGCTAGCAATGTGCTGATTCATGTTAACATGTTAGAAATGTGCTAAATAATGCTAGCAGACGTGTTAAATCATGATAGCAACGTGTTAATCATGCTAACACCTTACTAATCATGTTAACCATGCTGGCAAACATGCTAATTAACGCTAGCAATGTGCTAAATAATGCTAGAAACAGGGTGAATCATGCTAGCAACATGCTAAAACCATGCTAGCAAAATGTTAACATACTAATCATGCTAACAGCATGTTAAATCATTCTAACAACATGCTAATCATGCTAACAACAAAAACTTGCTAACAATGTGTTAAGTTGTGCTAGCAATATGCTAATTCATGCTGGCATTGTGGTAAATAATGTTAACAACATGCTAATCCTGCTAGAAACATGTTAAAAACGTGTTAAATCCTGCTAGCAACATGCTAAAAGAGGCTAGTAACATTTTTTGAGCTCAAACTTCAAGCTTTTCAAAGTTATTTTAAACTTT
>CM077181.1:467500-470000 GCA_039654105.1 Coreius guichenoti
CCTCAAAGTTGATGTGTTAGAAGCAGAAAAAATGGGCAAGCGTAAGGATTTGAGCGAGTTTGACAAGGGCCAAATTGTGATGGCTAGACGACTGGGTCAGAGCATCTCCAAAACTGCAGCTCTTGTGGGGTGTTCCCGGTCTGCAGTGGTCAGTATCTATCAAAAGTGCTCCAAGGAAGGAACAGTGGTGAACCGGCGACAGGGTCATGGGCGGCCAAGGCTCATTGATGCACGTGGGGAGCGAAGGCTGGCCCGTGTGGTCCGATCAAACAGACGAGCTACTGGAGCTCAAATTGCTCAAGAAGTTAATGCTGGTTCTGATAGAAAGGTATCAGAATACACAGTGCATCGCAGTTTGTTGCGTATGGGGTTGCATAGCCGCAAACCAGTCAGGGTGCCCATGCTGACCCCTGTCCACCGCCGAAAGCACCAACAGTGGCACGTGAGCATCAGAACTGGACCACGGAGCAATGGAAGAAGGTGGCCTGGTCTGATGAATCACGTATTCTTTTACATCACATGGATGGCCTGGTGTGTGTGCGTGGCTTACCTGGGGAACACATGGAACCAGGATGCACTATGGGAAGAAGGCAAGCCGGCGGAGGCAGTGTGATGCTTTGGGCAATGTTCTGCTGGGAAACCTTGGGTCCTGCCATCCATGTGGATGTTACTTTGACACGTACCACCTACCTAAGCATTGTTGCAGACCATGTACACCCTTTCATGGAAACGGTATTCCCTGGTGGCTGTGGCTCTTTCAGCAGGATAATGCTCCTGCCACAAAGCAAAAATGGTTCAGGAATGGTTTGAGGAGCACAACAACGAGTTTGAGGTGTTGACTTGCCCTCCAAATTCCCCAGATCTCAATCCAATCGAGCATCTGTGGGATGTGCTGAACAAACAAGTCCGATCCATGGAGGCTCCACCTCGCAACTTACAGGACTTAAAGGATCTGCTGCTAACATCTTGGTGCCAGATACCACAGCACACTTTCAGGGGTCTAGTGGAGTCCATGCCTCGACGGGTCAGCAAAAGGGGGACCAACACAATATTAGGAAGGTGCGCATAATGTAATGCCTGATCGGTGTATAACACCCTCAATATTCATAAGGAGCAAAAATAACTGTGTCTTTTATATTTATATTATTTAATATAGTTAATCAATATCACACATAAAGTGATGTTTTTTTTCTCCAAATATCAGCATGGATTACAAACGTGATATTGATTTTATAAAACAGTTCAATAAACAAGAAGTTATTAAGTGACTTACATTTTAGACACAACATTGTCTGTTTTTAAATGTACTTCGCCAACAAAAATAGTTCCAAATAAACCCACAGGGCAGTTTTGCGTCTCTGAGCAACACACGGTGGTGTTTCATGACTGAATGAATGAACGAATCGTTTGAATGAATCGACTCAATGACTCACTCATTAACTGTGCTTAATTTGCTGCCTCCTACTGGCGGTTTTAATATCACATTTAAAGTGTCTTTTAAGCTTCAGATGCAGCTTCTGTGTGTTTCCTCCGCATTGCAAAGATGAATTTTGACGATACTGACTTCATTTGATTGGTAACAGCCCTATTGTGTCTTATTATTGATTAAATGTAAGAATTTGATACAAAAGATGATGCATACATGTAATTAGGTTGTAATCAGCTCTATAAAAGGTAAAATAATGCCCATAAAAGGGAAAAATTCGATTTAAACTTATTGGAAAAGATGATTTCTGTCACTGCCGTGAACTGACCACCACACAGAATATGAAGAATATCAAAAACTTTAGGAGTCAGCCGACCACAGCAGTCCTTGGCAGCAAAATATCATCTAATTATCGTTCGAGAAAATATAGAGATATCATATTTTATATAATATCGCACACCCTAATCAGTCGTGAGTGTGTCAGAGTGTGTGTGTTCAGGACTCGTCTCGTACCTTGTGCAGTACAGGGGTTCGTGAGACGGCTCTTCCTCTCTGCGTCTGGCCCTGCGGCGGCGGTCTCTCGCTGCAGTCGGACACGGGGTTCAACACGCCGGCCTGCAGGGGCCCTGCGTACGGCCCCGGGAAGGGCTGGTAGAAGCCCATGACAGGAGGGCAGGGCGTGGGCATGATGGCGTGGTAGTACGTGGCGTAATCGCTGGTGACGGGCGGCTGAGGGGACGACAGGATGGGGTACGCCAGGTACGGCCCGCCGGGGCTCGGGTTGAGCTGCTGCCAGCGCTGGTCTCCGCTGTACATGGGCAGCTGCCGACTGAAGGAAAGGTGAAGCAGGTTTATTTATAAAGCACAATTAAAACAACAGTTAGCTAACCAATGGGCTGTACATTATATGCAAAAAGCAAGCTTACACACCACTAATTACAAAAGAAAAACACCACTATTACACAAGACATCATGTTCCATATCTCTCAACTGTGTTTAACAATAAGCCTGGAAGAAAACTGCATGTAAACGAGAGTGAAGAAGTTTGCTTGTGTCATGCAAACATCTTACTGT
>CM077181.1:472500-495000 GCA_039654105.1 Coreius guichenoti
TGTAGTTACTAAACATTACTCAGTACTTAAATATATAATTACACTGTAACAATGACACCTTAAAAGAAAGCGTAACAAAAAATTGTTGTACTGCATTATGGGTAATAAATCAGACGTAGGTGTTTGTCTGATATGATGACACGCTGAGCTGTGAAGGAAACACGCATTTCCTCCAACAGAAGTGTGTGTCGGAGCATACTACTCATACAATATCGTTATACTGCAGAGATAGTGTGCTAGTACGCCATTCTGAATCAGAGATGAGCGAGACACACACACACTAACACAGCGGTCACGTCTTACGGTTTAGTGTGTGTGAAGTGTCCGTCACGGCACGCTGTCAACAAACAAATGATCAAAACAGGAGAGTAAACGACTGACGTCTCTGTGTGAGTTACTCCAGTACAGCAACTCAAGGAATCTAGAGCGACGGCTGGTCATGTGACCGTGATGTCATCACATTCCACACATTCTCAGGTGAAAACACTGCACTTCCTGCAGCGAAATCAGTCCCATAATCATGTTACGAAGCAGGAAGAGTCAATGATTAAACAGCAGCACGTCACGGCACACGCTGTACGAACACTTCCTCTTCATCACAACATTACACAATCACGGGTGGAAACGCACCGCGATTCGGGTCGGATGATGTGGGTGTAATGGTGTGCATTTCTCACTATTTGGTTCTGGGTACAGTTTTTACTTTATGTATGGTTGCATGCTCAATATTGTGCGCAAACAAGATTCAAAATATAGATGTATAGAGAAACACACTTTTAACATAAAAAGAGCAGTTTGAAAGCATCAGGAAAGGCTAAAATCAACAAAAGCACAAAATAAATGTCAACAGGTCAGAGGTGGAATGTTCTGCGGGAATATACACCAATCAGACATAATATTATGACAGGTGAATAACACTGATTATCTCTTCATCACCTGTTAGTGGGTGGGATATATTAGGCAGCAAGTGAACATTTTGTCCTCTAAGTTGATGTGTTAGAAGCAGGAAAAATGGGCAAGCGTAAGGATTTGAGCGAGTTTGACAAGGGCCAAATTGTGATGGCTAGACGACTGGGTCAGAGCATCTCCAAAACTGCAGCTCTTGTGGGGTGTTCCTGGTCTGCAGTGGTCAGGATCTATCAAAAGTGCTCCAAGGAAGGAACAGTGGTGAACCGGAGACAGGGTCATGGGCGGCCAAGGCTCATTGATGCACGTGGGGAGCGAAGGCTGGCCCGTGTGGTCCGATCAAACAGACGAGCTACTGGAGCTCAAATTACTCAAGAAGTTAATGCTGGTTCTGATAGGTGTCAGAATACACAGTGCATCGCAGTTTGTTGTGTATGGGGCTGCATAGCCGCAGACCAGTCAGGGTGCCCATGCTGACCCCTGTCCACCAGGGGTGTAACAGTACACGTATTCGTACCAAACCGTTTTTGTACAGGACTTCCGGTACGGTGCACGTGTGTACCGAATACAATCTTTAACAGTTCACAGTCGGCTTGTTTTACGTGCGGAACACATTTCAATCCGCTCTTTAATGTGACGTGACTGATCACTGTATAGACGAGTGAATGCGATCATCTCGTCATAGTCAATGAATAAACATGAATGAACATCTGAAGGTGTGTTGAGGATACGTTACAACTCACTGAAACGCATCATATGTGGTGTAATCGCTCAATCAGTGTTTCAACGGCGGAAAGACGTCAATAAAACAGCTTGAGAACAATGTCCCGTAGCATCACATTTCCCTCAGAAGTCACTCAGTGTCCACAGCTGTGAGTTCACTAGAGAAATCAACTCTTTCACTGAATATATGCACTATATTAGCCTATATATCATTATATTCTACTGAACCTGTTAGTGATGTCTGGATTATTTAATGTGTGTTTAAATAAATCATGAAAATGACAGCCACGGTGTATAAATGATTATATTTCCACAATGAACTGGAGTAAAAACATAATTTTATAATTAGATTTAGAAGTTAATGCAAAAACTGCTTTATGTGAAGTTTACATGTTTGCACACAATGTGTTATTTGAGTGTTGATTATTATATCTAAACATGAATAGCAGCTGAATTTAGGCTAATAGTTTGGGCTCTGTTGTTAACCTTTAATATTATAATAATGTGCAAGTAAGGGCTCGCTATAGTTTACAGCATTATCTTTAAGAAACTTTTAGTTATAATTGAATTCATTTAAGGACAGACACAATTTGTTCAGTAAACCACTGTTTAATAAAAATAAAAGCTATTTAATATTTAGTTCTCTCTCCTGCTGTACCGAACCGTCAATTTTGTGTACCGTTACACCCCTACCGTCCACCACATATCACGATACTGAACTCATGATACGATATTATTGCGATACTCCAAGACATATGGTAAAAGGTTAACAAAAAAAATTTGGTATTACACTGGGCGTGAAAATGAATCGGTGCTGGTAACCCAAAGCACAGGACAACGGTATCACCAGAATAAAAATATGCATGATTCTGAAGCTGAAAATATGTTTTTTAGCTTTTAAATTAAATTAAATTATTTTAATTTAATTATTCGTCTAAAACAATTATTTTAGACGAATACTTGCACTCTGTCACTGACTAGATATATTTAAAATAATGTAGGCCACTTTTTACTGATAACATAAGAAATTTGGCATTATCAGGACCCACAAATATTCCCCCATTGCATTATTATACATTATATTCAACATTATTTATAGTAGTTTAATGTATTACTGACACTGTGAATTTCTCTCACACAGCAATTTTCAATTGTCACTATCCACGATACATATTGTTGTATTTTTGACACGATAACTGAGCACAAAACCAGTCATAAGTCTCACGGGTATATTTACATTGTGTGGGTCAAAATTATCCATTTTTCTTTTATGCCAAAAATCATTAGGATATTAAGATCATGTTCCATGAACATATTTTGTAAACGTCCTACCGTAAATATATAAAAAATGTATTATTAGTAGTAATATGCGTTCCTAAGGACTTCATTTGGACAACTTTAAAGGAGATTTTCTCAATATTTAGAGTTTTTTGCACCCTCAGATTCCAGATTTTCAAATATTCAGAACCGCCCTGGTCCAAGATGCAATATAATATACAAACCAAATAATAATAACGTAATGGAAAAGATATTCATTCAAATAGTAATAATAATAATAATAATAATAATGACAACATCGCTGTTTAAACACACACACATTCATTCCGCCCAGAAACAAAGACACATCTGATGCTGTGTGTGTGTGTGTGTGTGTGTGTGTGTGAGAATGGAGTGTGTGTTATAGTATATAGCAGCAATTGTTCGTCTGTAGGTGGTGGGCGGAGCTCTGTACACTCTTCCGATTGTGATGTCACACACAGCTGATCTACACCATCTGCTCTCTCGTCCAATCAGATCACAGACAATAACATCAGTCCATGCTAATCATATCTCCAACCCTAAACTGCTCAATGTGACTACAAATCATTAATGAGAAACATTAAAAAAAATAGCGCTGGACTTGATTTGGCTCAACATCACACGATCAAGACAAACGGATGTAGGGATTAAAGTGAGGACGGCGGCCGGCGTTAAGCTAATTACACAAGCAGGAGAACACTAACAACACACACACACACACACACAAGTGAGCGTCACACTGAACTTACACAGATCATTTACTGGCGCTCATAACCTGTGTGACTTCTGTGGGACACACAAGATGATATGTTGAAGAACCATACAATATTGGACCCCATTGACTTTCATTTTATGGACAAAATGAGGCAATATATTCTTTTGTAGAAGAAAATGAACAACATGATGACAGAATGATTTGGGTGGACTATCCCTTTAAACATGGGAAAATGTGTCACATCAACCAAGAAATGTAGTAAAGAACGACAGAAAACATGCAGAACTCTAGAATGGCAGGAGATTCAGAACGGATGAACGTGAGCCGGTGGTCTGCTCAATGTGGGCTGAACTAATGAGGGCGAGGAGGGACGCTTTTGTCTTTTCAGCATTTCTGTGTCAAGACTGTGTGTAGAAAACAGAGGGTTTTTGTGCTGGAGAAAAACAGGACAAAGAGAGACAGTGGGGCTGCGGACGGATCATACAGAAAGAATCATTTTGGGTCGCTCCATCTCAAGTTGCTTGACCATCTTAATTTTCTTGCTTTCTATAATGACACTTAGGGCTGAGTAAAAAATATTGATTTCTTGATTTTAATCGATTCTCATTTTTATGAACCGATATTGATTCTTAACTCCCAAGAATCCATTAGTCTATCCTGTGTTCAGTTGATGAACGGATCATTCTAGCGCCGCCCATCCAATAAATCACAGTAATCTTTGTGCTTTGTTATTATTGATATGAAACAAACTCTCAGATTTCAAATTACATCCATTTTAATACGAAATTCCAAAAATAAATACCGTTTTGGCGCCGTTTAATGTGGCGTGACAGATCGCAGTAGCGCCTCAGTTCAAGAGAACTGTGAACCGATTTAACGATTTAACTCTAACACCAGTTACAGCGCAAAATAAATATGAATGAGCATCTGAAGGTATGATAAAAGATACAGTACAACTTACCGAAATCTGTATCACGTCATATGGAATCGTTCAGTGTTTCAACCGCGGAGACATCCTTAAAACAGCTTGTAAACAATATGTCAGAAAACGTCACATATATCAAAAAAAAACAAAACATATCCAGTGTCTAGGGCTGCAACAACTAGTCGATAAAATCGATAATGAAAATCATCGACAGCGATTCTCATTATCGATTAGTCGGGTCTGCTCTCTGTACGCAAAGCTTCCACCAGTCGAGCCAAATTACACTGAATAACGCATTTCTATGGACAAAATGCATACAAGATATCGGAATTATTTTTGGGAATATAAATTATTATTATTATTACTATTATTGTTATAAATAACACCCATAACAGCATCCTACAAATCGTTTTATAACTGATGCATAAACAACAGTCAGTTACAAGAGAGAGAGAGAAAAAATACAACAATACTGATAGAGCAAGCAATAATCTCGAACAGCTTGTCTAAGATAATTTTTATGAGTAAATGAACCTCAGCGCTTCAGCAGACACGCCCGCGCTCATGATAAGGTGCACGAGCACCAGGCGCGTTCTCTGCCAGATGCTCTAACCATAAATATCTATGGTTGTAATAATGTACTGGCTCGATGATCACTGACGGACGCGCATAATCTTCAGGAACACTGATATTTCTCTATTCATCTGCCAGTAAATGCCTCGCTCTAATAGCTCTGCTGCCGCCATGTTTCCAACACCTGGCCCCGCCCTGATGCAGTGATTGACAGGGCAGGGCGGGGCCTTGATCGGCTCGGATTGCATTTTTAATTCCACATTGAGTTTTGCTGCATTCACTGCGGGACATACAATGAAAATGCAATCGCAAGTATCTTAACTGTGAGAGTAAATGCAATTAAGAAAAATAACATTTAAATGATCATTTTTGTTAAAAACATGTTAAACATATCTAATCAATTTGGGTAATACATTTTAATTTTAATTTTGCAACTTATAAAGCGTTAAAATATGTATTTAATTTAAATATTAAAATTAGTGTAGGAAATGGCAAATGTAAATTATATAATTGAATTTTCATTTTCATTTTGCACCAAACGTTGCACATATGTATTGGAAAATGTAAATCTAAATACAGAAATACATTGCCATTTTGCATATTACATTTCAAATTGAATATTGCTACCCATACGCTTCCATATAAATGCTACTAATTCACGTGAGTATTTCCTTTTTGCATGAAAGCGCGTCCTGACAGCTTTAAACTTCACTGAACGAGCGCCGGCGCGGCGGGAGAGAGCATGCGCGTCAAACAGACAGAACGCAGTCGAGGCGGGGACATTAATATTCAGCGCAAAAACATTCATTTATCTGAAATATCTGCTGCTGGACACTAAATTTAGGTTTAAAAGTCAACATGTAATTCAAGTATTTTATGAGAGTAGTGACTGTAAAGGGATAACAGCGAGTAATTGAATATAAATGTAAGACGTTTCTACAGGATAAAGAAATGACAGTAACAGGTTATGTGTGTGTGTGTGTGTGTGTGTGTGTGTGTGTGTGTGTGTGTGTGTGTTCGTTCCTGCAGAACATTCCTCTTATCTGCTTTGTTTTTCTTTAATATTATTTTAATGTAGGGATTTAAACTCCTTTTGCTTAGTAACTTTTGCACATAATGTATAGCACAAACATACCCTTATGGAAATTAATCATGTTTTTATTATAGTAAAACCATGTTTTTATTTTGGCGTATTGATTACCATTTGTATAACCACACAAATACCATATAGTTAAACTTTTGAAGCAAAACCATGGTTAATGTGTGGTTACCATGATATAAATACAATAACCCGGTTATTTTTATTTATTTATTTATTTTTGTTTTTTTGTTGTAAAACCATGGTTAATGTATGTAACGTTAGATATATTCACTATGTGTGTTTTCATAGCACTCAGCTGACACGTGTGTTTGAAGGACAGCATTGGGCAGGATGTGGAATAGTGTGTTTTGTCAATAAAATAAAAAAATTGTCTTTTTATCTGATTAATCGAAAAAATAATCGGCCAACTAATCAATTATCAAAATAATCGTTAGCTGCAGCCCTACCAGTGTCCATAAACTCGTTAGTCAGATAGAAAAATGAGCTCCAGAAGGCATTTTGATAAAAATATGCACCACATTACATATTAATTTATAATTTTTAATGTTCTTCAATATTACTGCATGTTTGAATAAATCTGTCAAGTTATGACAGCCACCATTTATATTTTAAAAAACAAATTGTAGTAGAAATATGATTATGGAATTGTAAAGTTAGTATTATAACTTTATTATTATAAAAAACACCATTGACTGTAACTTATGTTTGTATTTAAATCAGTTCATTTTAACCTTCAATATGTACCGACTGACACCCATGTGTAGTTCACAGCATTAGTTGAGAGATTTTTTTCCTCGAGAAAATTTGCCATGTACTGTATCTGATATATATCCACAATAATCGATACTGAATCGAAAGCTTGTGAATGGAAATCGAGTCGTGAAATTTGTGTCAATACCCAGCCCTAATGACACTGTCTTTTTAAATATTTATATTTATATTGATAAAGTTTGCATCATTGACAAACCTTTTTAAGACCAATTAAAGAAAACTCAAGGAATAAATTGAAGGGAACACACTCAATGACTTCAAAGTTTGAAAATACAATTTCCAACAGATTTGGCAAAAAAGCTCGTCTCCCAAACACTAGAATATGGAAATAACTTTTACTGAACCTTCGGATCACACTACAAAAAAAACGTTGTTTTTCAGTCGTTTTGTCTTGTTTTCCAGCACAAATATCTAAAGATTCTTAAATCAAGACACATTTACTGGAGAAGCAAAATTATATAAGATAAGAAATCTTCAGAAAGTGATTTTATGATTTAAACAAGAACAAATATCTGCCAATGTGTTCAGAAAAATCAACTTCATTCAAATGTAAGTCATTTTCATATGCACTGACAGATATTTGTTCTTGTTTTAAGCATAAACTCACTTCATTTTGTTCAATTTCTCAGAAAACAAGACTTCATTTCTTCATTTTGCATTGTACTGGAAAACAAAAATCCTGAGAAAGTTTTTTTTTTTGCAGTGCATGCAATTTAATTTTGAGCCCTATGAAATCCATTTGATTCATATTTTGTTTTATTTTACTCAGTTTTAATGGTTAAATTCATGTTTAATTAAGGATTTCACGAAACATACAATTGAACAGCAATTTATTAAAAGTTTAACAAAAAAAATGTAGGGCCCTGTGATACATGTTTTATTTTTTGCCAATTTCTGTGTTTTCCATTTTTGGGTGAACTATTTATTCACATGAGGGCGAGTAAATGATGCCAGAATTGTCATTTTTGGGTGAACTGTCCCTTTAAGTGTAGCTACTGACCCGGTCTTTTGATCTTTTCATCCAAAAGTTGACAAATTCCGTGACATTCCGCATTATACAGTAAATTACATTTTTATGAATGGATTCTGTGATTCCGTACATGTTTTCCTGCATCTCAGAAATCATAGGGCCCTAATTTAATGCCATGATATTGAATTTAAGACTTTCTGATCCAATTTAAGACATTTTTAAGCCCTTAAACTGTAGAAAGGTCAAATTAAGACTTTTAAAGACCTTTTTAAGACCCACGGAAACCCTGAGCAAATAAAATAACAATAAAAAACGAGTGGTTTTGCAATACAAATACATCAGGGTAATCGCTCAAAAAATTAGGAAAATGTAAAACTTTTCAAGTTTTGCACCTGGACCGTCCCTTTTGAGAAAGTGTGAGTCGATCTCAAAGCGGACACAAGAGCATGGCTCTGAGAACACAAACACACGTGGTGATCCAGTTCTGAGAAACATCTCACTGACAGATCGAACAGGAACACAAGGAGAAACTCACAGAAACTGATCTGACGACAGAAAGACATCCCAGACACGCAGAAAAACCTGACGGATCAGATGTGATCGGTGCCTGCAGAAACCAGCCACACACACACACACACACACACACACACACACACACACACACACACACACACACACACACACACACACACACCAAACACATGATACAGACTCCAATCCAGACCAAATGACCAGTGAGAACCTGAACCCACTGTACTATCACAGTCACTGCACTATAAGTCATGTGATATGTCACAGTAATATCAAATTACTGCACAGTCATGTAATATCACAGTTACTGTACGTACATCACAGATACTGTACAGCCAGTCATGTAATATCACAGTTACTGTACGTACATCACAGTTACTGTACAGTCAGTCATGCAATATCACAGTTACTGTACAGTCAGTCATGCAATATCACAGTTACTGTACAGTCAGTCATGCAATATCACAGTTACTGTAAAGTCAGTCATGTAATATCACAGTTACTGTAAAGTCAGTCATGTAATATCACAGTTACTGTACAGTCAGTCATGTAATATCACAGTTACTGTACAGTCAGTCATGTAATATCAGTTACTGTACGTACATCACAGTTACTGTACAATCAGTCATGTAATATCACAGAAACTGTAAAGTCAGTCATGTAATATCACAGTTACTGTACAGTCAGTCATGTAATATCAGTTACTGTACGTACATCACAGTTACTGTACAATCAGTCATGTAATATCACAGAAACTGTAAAGTCAGTCATGTAATATCACAGTTACTGTACAGTCAGTCATGTAATATCAGTTACTGTACGTACATCACAGTTACTGTACAATCAGTCATGTAATATCACAGAAACTGTAAAGTCAGTCATGTAATATCACAGTTACTGTACAGTCAGTCATGTAATATCACAGTTACTGTACAGTCAGTCATGTAATATCACAGTTACTGTACAGTCAGTCATGTAATATCACAGTTACTGTACAGTCAGTCATGTAATCACAGTTACTGTACAGTCAGTCATGTAATATCACAGTTACTGTACAGTCAGTCATGCAATATCACACTTACTGTAAAGTCAGTCATGTAATATCACAGTTACTGTACAGTCAGTCATGTAATATCACAGTTACTGTACAGTCAGTCATGTAATATCACAGTTACTGTACAGTCAGTCATGTAATATCACAGTTACTGTAAAGTCAGTCATGTTACTGTACAGTCAGTCATGTAATATCAGTTACTGTACAGTCAGTCATGCAATATTACAGTTATTGTAAAGTCAGTCATGTAATATCAGTTACTGTACAGTCAGTCATGTAATATCACAGTTACTGTACAGTCAGTCATGTAATATCAGTTACTGTACAGTCAGTCATGTAATATCACAGTTACTGTACAGTCAGTCATGTAATATCAGAAACTGTTCTATTAAAAGTATGTAATACTACACACAATATTGTCAGGGTCACGGTACTATCACAGTCACGCAAACGTCAATCACCTCATTATTATAAACAGAAAGGAAAATATTAAATCACATCAAATATGTTGTTATGAATGTTTACTTTACTCAAACACAGTATGCTATTGTTTCTATGAGTGTCAAATTATTCACAGATCAATAACCTTCATAAAGCAGATGTGTGTGGTCAATAATCATGTTTCCTGATGGGAAACTACAGTACTGTGCTGTTACTATGGTACCCGTATTAATGTGCCATCATATTTACTCGGTACATACCATGGTAAATATCAGAGTATTCATCAGAGTATTACCATGGTACTGTAATAAGGGGTTATACTTACACAGGCTCAGGTAATAACCGACTTGTCCGTTGATATTTCATTAATCACTGTTATGGATCAAGTTTTGTTTCATTGATTATAACAGGGGCGTCATTATTTTGACGCTTCGCTCTCAGCATCGCGTCATCTCTGATATACACAACTAACACAGACATAAAAAGCATATCACACACACACGCGCGCGAGTGTTTGATCACAATAATAATCCGTCGTTGCGTCGTTTTGGACTTTAATCCCGCGAGCGCTGCTAATGCTAAAGCTAATGTGAGGCCAGGGGGTGTTAGTCGCGT
The DNA here is from genome assembly GCA_039654105.1 of Coreius guichenoti. Lineage (NCBI taxonomy): Eukaryota > Metazoa > Chordata > Actinopteri > Cypriniformes > Gobionidae > Coreius > Coreius guichenoti. The sequence continues at coordinate 483,126 of CM077181.1, forward strand.
CCGTGTGCGGCGAAATCGCGTTACCTTTCTCTCGCCACCGTCCATCTCGCACGCCGACACCGGAACCGAGCCGCGTGCAGCTGTCAGGAGCCCGTAAGCGCGGGCATGATCCGGTGCTGCTCCCGTTCTGATGTCCGTCACTGACTGACTGACTGACTGACAGACACTCATCTGGGACGGAAGCCGCGGAGGGTCATTATGGAAATGCGTTTCTGTAATTCTGCTGTGCTGCCGCTAGGGAGCGCGTGAGAGCAGAAAATTCACACGCATGCGCCGAACTAACAGAAACTGAGATGTTGAGATAATTTATGACAATTTCAAATTTACCTAACTTACTGTTGCAATGTGATTTATTTAAAGACAATAATCAGGCCTGTGATTTCTTTATTATCACTAACACCAAAGCAACACTTAAAGGGGTCCTATAATGCCCCTTTTTACAAGATGTAAAATAAGTCTCTGATGTCCCCTGAGTGTGTATGTGAAGTTTTAGCTCAAAATACCCCACAGATAATTTTGTATAGCATGTTAAAATGGTCACTTTTTGAGGGTGAGCAAAAACACGCCGTTTTTGTGTGTGTCCCTTTAAATGCACATGAGGTGCTGCTCCCACCCCCCTTTCAAGAAGAGGGCGGAGCTTCAACGCACACACACACTGAAAATGACAGAAACTGTTCAGCCTTTTATGTTCAAACCGGAGTCGGACAATAATGGAAAGACTCAAGAAGAAGAGACAACATGTAGAATGAGACAGGACGTTTCTGAATGGATAGTTGATGAATTTATGAGTTAACGATCTTCAAGTCATTGATTAGCATATTCTGTCATGATAATCTATAAACCGCTGGTGTGGGAACTGTTGTGAGATGAGCCAGAGAATATCTGCTGCATGAAGAGAGAACAGGGATAGTTTAGTTTAATTACGGTTATAACTTATGTTGTCATCTTGCTTTATGACATGCTATTGCATTTGTGTTCGTACTGTATCGCAATAAATGTGAAAGACGGATGACAGCTTGAGCGACTCCCAAATGTGCTCGACTACAACAACTCTTCCTCTTCTCAACATGTTCCCGGGGGCGGGGTTTATGTAAATGTTAGGGTTAGTGATGTCACTAACCCGTGAAGAAGCTCGTTGTAGTCCCTACCAGCCGTTTGTTGTAGTCCTTAAAAAGAGATTTCTGTAAAAGAAAATATCTCCCTTTGCTCTGAACTTTGAGCGGCGTAACTTTGCAGATGTTGTTTATGCTCAAACAGCAACATTACACACTCACTAAAGTTAAACAAGTCAAATCATAATCAACTACCCCTTTAACCTTCAACATGACACACACACACACACACACACACACACACACACACACACACACACACACACAGAGGAACTGATGTAACACCCATTATTGTAAAGCTCAGATTTGTTTTGTGCATTTTCCCAAAATGAATGATGTCATTGTGTTTCTGTGAATTCATGAAAAGCATGCTCTATTTTTAACCCAACCCATACGTCCCACAAAACAATATTGTTCTCACTATTCTTCAAAACAACCCTAAAAATACTGGCACAGAAAACATAAACCAGCCATTGAGTTCAGAGATTTCACAGACACACGTTTACAGTAACAAACTACAGGAATTCTGTTATTATCTGATGGGCCGGACACTAGTGCAACCCACACAAGTGTGCACTTACACACTTAAAGCCTTTATAGGGTGCGAATTACACAGTATATAACAAGATTGTACAGCCTACGTTATTTGCACAAATAAAGATGAACAAATGCATGAATGTACAAATTCATTAATTCATGATACCTAATTTAGAATACAATCTGTAATACAACATGCCATACATCATTGTATTTTAATATTAAAAAATTAATATATGTAGACAATTACACGTAGGCTACATAAACATTGTTCAGTCTGTTAAGTTAATGTTCACATATGCAAGCTTACTGCAGAGTTTCCGATACATTGAATAAACAGAAATTATTTAGTGATTGCTTAGACTACAGTAGAATATCATATGACTCAACTAATCCTATATTAACTCTTGAGAGAATCTCATGGTGTCTTTACTGGTGAATGAAATCTCTGCATTATTCAAGCTATATATATATATATATATATATATATACACTGATCAGGCAGAACATTATGACCGGTGAAGTGAATAACACTGATTATCTCTTCATCACGGCACCTGTTAGTGGGTGGGATATATTAGGCAGCAAGTGAACATTTTGTCCTCTAAGTTGATGTGTTAGAAGCAGGAAAAATGGGCAAGTGTAAGGATTTGAGCGAGTTTGACAAGGGCCAAATTGTGATGGCTAGACGACTGGGTCAGAGCATCTCCAAAACTGCAGCTCTTGTGGGGTGTTCCCGGTCTGCAGTGGTCAGTATCTATCAAAAGTGCTCCAAGGAAGGAACAGTGGTGAACCGGCGACAGGGTCATGGGCGGCCAAGGCTCATTGATGCACGTGGGGAGCGAAGGCTGGCCCGTGTGGTCCGATCAAACAGACGAGCTACTGTAGCTCAGATTGCTCAAGAAGTTAATGCTGGTTCTGATAGAAAGGTGTCAGAATACACAGTGCATCGCAGTTTGTTGCGTATGGGGCTGCATAGCTGCAGACCAGTCAGGGTGCCCATGCTGACCCCTGTCCACCGCCGAAAGCTCCAACAGTGGCACGTGAGCATCAGAACTGGACCACGGAGCAATGGAAGAAGGTGGCCTGGTCTGATGAATCACGTTTTCTTTTACATCACGTGGATGGCCGGGTGCGTGTGCGTGGCTTACCTGGGGAACACATGGCACCAGGATGCACTATGGGAAGAAGGCAAGCCGGCGGAGGCAGTGTGATGCTTTGGGCAATGTTCAGCTGGGAAACCTTGGGTCCTGCTATCCATGTGGATGTTACTTTGACACGTACCACCTACCTAAGCATTGTTGCAGACCATGTACACCCTTTCATGGAAACGGTATTCCCTGGTGGCTGTGGCTCTTTCAGCAGGATAATGCTCCTGCCACAAAGCAAAAATGGTTCAGGAATGGTTTGAGGAGCACAACAACGAGTTTGAGGTGTTGACTTGGCCTCCAAATTCCCCAGATCTCAATCCAATCGAGCATCTGTGGGATGTGCTGAACAAACAAGACCGAACCATGGAGGCTCCACCTCGCAACTTACAGGACTTAAAGGATCTGCTGCTAACATCTTTGTGCCAGATACCACAGCACACCTTCAGGGGTCTAGTGGAGTCCACGCCTCGACGGATCAGCAAAAGGGGGACCAACACAATATTAGGTCATAATGTTATGCCTGTATATCTTTAGTGAAAAATCATTTCCCTTAACAGATTTTTTTTTTGTTCTATGGAGCATTTGCATTATTACACTTGATTTTATATTGTGTAAAGCTCTTTATGTCTGTTTTACTAATGTGCTTGTTTTCACTTTTTTTGTTCAGCACTTTGTGCATAGCAGCTAAAAAAAGGGCTATATAAATAAAGTTTAATATAATTATCATCACTTCAGTTCATGTCACTCTATCAATGGAAACCCAGACAACTCTCACATTCACCTAAAGGTGGCGCTGTTGTATTTCATTCTATCATGACAAAAACGACTCAAACTTATTTTGTATTCTCAACAAAATTACCTGAAAATCTGAAAGTGATCAAAGCGCTGCTCACCTGTGTGTGCTCATTAGAGTGTTTGTTGTGTCATTAACAGACACATAAAAAACAGAATTAAACTAAACACTGCTGGCTGTGACTACACAAACTAGGAATTCTTCTCATTACCAGATGGAACAGCCCATAATTAGTGCGTCCCAAATCATGCAGGCTGCGCTGAAAATAGTATGATAAAGGTTTCTGGATGATTTCCAGTCTGGAAGATTTTCAAAGTCCATCCGCACATGCTTTTTGGCTAATATTACCCATAAGCCCTTGTGCAAAGGAGCTGGAGGAGTCTGACTTTATGAAAGTTGTTCTAACGTATAATGTGCAAACTCAATCAATATGCATCAATGGGAATTGTTACATATTGAGACATTATTCATCATAAGACATCATAATTATGACATTAAAAAGTCAAAATTATGACATACTAAGTCAAAATTATGACTTAAAAACTCAATATTATAACAACAATTCATAATTATGACACAAAGTCATAATTTTGACTTTTTAATACCACAACTATGACTTAGATGTCATGATTTTGACTTTTTATGTCATAATTGTGATTTACCAAAGCTTTTATCTCACAGTTCTCACTTATTTTCTCAGAATTGCGTGATATAAAGTCAGATTTGTGGGAAAAAAAGTCAGAATGACAAGTTTATGTTATGCAATTCTGAGAAAAAAAGTCAAAATTGTGAGATAATTATGACATAAATGACTTAAAAACATCATGTTATAACATGTTATAACAACAATTCATTATTATGACACAAAATCATAATTTCGATTTATCATATAATTTTAATATCACAACTATGGCTTAGTTTGACATAATTATGACTTTTTATGTCAAAATTGGGATTTACCAAAGCTTTTATCTCACAGTTCTGACTTTTTTTCTCTGAATTACGTGATATGAAGTTGCAATTGCGTGTTATAAAGTCAGAATTGCAAGATAAACTCATAAACTATATCACACAATTCTGAGAGAAAAAAAAAAAAAGTCAGAATTGTGAGGTAAGAAGTCACAATTACCTTTTTTATTTGTGGCAGAAACAGCTTCCATACGTACTAAGTGTACGAACTCCCATTTCTGCCAAATAAAAAAAAAAGGTTTTGTAAATCATAATTATGACATTAAAAAGTAGAAATTATGAACTCAGTGTTATAACAACAATTCATTATTATTACACAAAGTCATAATTTTCAACTTTTTAATATCACAACTATGACATGTCATAATTATGCCTTTTTATGTTATAATTGTGATTTACCAAAGCTTTAATCTCACAGTTCTGACTTTTTCCCTCAGAATTGTCATGATATAAAGTTGCAATTGCGTGTTATAAAGTCAGAATTTCAAGATATAAACTCATATAAACTATATCACACAATTCTGAGTAAAAGTCTTTATATTAACATTTTGACTTTTTAATATCACATTTAAGACTTAGTATGTAATAATTATGAATTATGGCAGGAATGGGCTTTCATACACACATGTATCCTGCTGTCAAAAACGTCTAAATGAGACTTTATCGCCCGTTTAATGTCAGCTTGCCAATAAAATATTTTATGCCTCCGCTAACGAGCATTAATGTAAGACTCTTTCTGACCTGTTTCTTCACGCGATCTCCCGCCAAGAGTGTTTTTGGCGGGAATCCGCTGCTGCGCTGCGCGCGTGTAATTTTATGGGTTAAAAAAGCGCTGCAGAGTTTCAGATCTCACGGAGGGGCGCGCGCGCGCGCAGACCCCCCTCCGGTCACCGTGGCGAGATGCGTGACTACACATGTTGTGTTTGTACTTTTACAAGGCTTGCGCGTGATTCTCCTTTTATACACTAATTTAAGTCCACGGGGTTGTTTTTTACACATCAAACCCCAGACGCCCCGAGAGCACGCGCGCCGCTGGAGTCTCGCACGCAACCACATGCGCGCGCACAGACTCGAACCATGTGGATGCGATGAGGCCACACACACACACAGAGTTCTGGGACTGGCCTTCTATCTTTTTCTCACAGCATTATTATTGATGTCTTATTGCTTGTTCTTCCAATTATTCAACTGAGAAGAGAGACAAATCCATCAGCGTCATACACCTATGCTCATCTCTCATAGACTGCTATTGTTTCTAAATTGAGATGAAGACCCTATACATTCAGACACACTATCATAGGAAGACGGTGCACTCCAATTACTTATGAATGGGAGAAAGTGCAACGCACAAAATGGCGGAATAAGTCCCGCCTTCTAAATGAAAGAGCCAATCGTTGATTAGTAAAGTCATCGCTTCACTTAGAAGTTCCGGTTGCTATAGAAACTGGCAGTGTCCCGAGACACGGGTTTAGGACTGCGCATGCGCATTAGCTTTGTCCGGGCTGAAAAATTTGTTTTTTTTTGTCATGATTCGAGCGTTTAGAAACAAAATTTATGAGACAGTTGTTGTCGGTTTTCATTGGTGATTTTTAAACATGAATTTTAAAGGGGCCATGAACTGGCTTTTTACATTTTTTTATACTGTTGTCTGAGGTCAACTTATGACGTTCGCATGGCTTTTACATTCAAAAACATCATAATGAATAAGTAATAGGCTATTTTCTACCCTGGTTTTGAGCCTAGCTCCTGAAACGCTCGGTTTTTATGGGCGTGCCGCACTGAAGACTTGGAAGTAAGACTTGCATATTATAATGAGTTTCGGCTCCCCCGTGAGTACACGTGAGGAATTGTTTTGAAAGCGTGTGGGAAAACGGCAACCGGGATGATTCGCCCACAGGGCTCGCAAAATGTCTTTATAAAACAAACACAATGATTTATCTCATCCACCTGCAATTAATTGGAATGTTATTTTTTATTACTTGGTCCGCCCGATCGGTGGATATAACTGCGAACCGTGCATCACTAACACACACACACACACACACGCCTCACTGCAGAGTCAGAAAAATCAGCATGATCAAAACTTCCGCGATTGTATTTTTTCCTTCAGATATCAAGTCAAGAGAGTGAACAACACACATCAAGAAAGGAATGTTATTTCACTATTTAAGATAGCCCGTCGGCAGGCCGGTGATACGTTTTGGTAGCCCGTCTGGAAAACACACAGCCCCGGGACGTTAGGCTTTGCGAGCCCTGGCCCATACATGTCCGAGTCTGATCCCGAATCGCAGCACAATGAACCAACAACACCTCAAATAAAGGATTCTCCAGCCTGTGACAGCGTGCTAATGTTTAGTTAGACACGTACACATAATCAACAGATATCAAACGATCTGTAACAATGCAGTACTATTGTTACATGTCGAGTCTGTTTTGCTTCTCATTTAGCTTATTCCTTTGTTCAGTTTCCCGCCATTGTCATTAGTCCATTCCATCACCTGTTAATTAGTAATGTCTATCACCTGTGTCTTGTCAATTACCTCCTTTGCCCCTGTGTATTTAGTTCTCAGTTCTCCCTCAGTGTTTGTTGATTCTTGTCTATGTATACTGGTGTTTTTGAGTGTTCCCTGTGAGTTTGGTCATTAAAAGTTCCTGTTCCGAGTTCTCCTTTGCCTTTGTGAGTTTCATCTACACCAAGTTTGTAACAGAAGAACCGACCAAAACCTTTTTTTTTTTTTTTTGTGGCGTTTTCCCCTTTTCTTTGAGTTGTTTTCCCATGGCCCTTCCAGCTGTTTGCCTTCTCTGCCTGGAACAGGGAAACCGTCCGCTGGAGATCCATACATGGGAATTCCTGGACCTTGCGTGGCAGACGCACTTCCCTGACCGCTCACTCTGTGGTTTTTACTATGCTGGCCTGAGTGAGTGGTCAAAGGCACGCCTTCCAGCGGGCGGTCCCAAGGAGGATTTCGCCGCTTATGTGGAGTGGGTACTGGTAAATCTCGACTCGCCGTTCACCATCGGCCCTGCTGAGGAGGACAGCAGTACCAGTCCCACTCCACCACCGCCAGAGACCAGCCATCCACCACCGACCACGACCGGCACGAGGGAGTTGCTTGCGCCCGCCGCAGACCGTGGAGACCGGCCTGCCGCAATCGACGAGCCCGAACCCAGGCAGAGGTTGAGAGGAGTCATCGCCCCGGAGCCCGGACCACAGCGAGGGTCTGACCAAGTGCGTGAGCCGGAAACATCATGCGTCGGAGGGAGTCCTTGTGGAGCTTGAGGGCTGGAAAAGGAGCCCTGCCCACCACCCTGGTGGATGCAACAAGGACCTCTGGCGGCTACATGGAGGAACTGAAAGACATTGATGTGGACAATTTAATTGACGTTTTTGGAGATGTGGTACCCAGCGCCCCCTGTCTCTCCAGCGTCCCAAGTATCTCCAGAGTCTCCTGGTCAAGAATTCCCGCCCAGCCTCCCTCTCCCACCTCCTCGGTCAGCCAGTTCCTCAACCCCACCATCACTGTCCTTCAGCCCCGCTGCTCTGCCCACATGCTGTGTGGGTCCGCCCCGGTTCCTCAGTCCATCAGCTTTAGCCAGTGCAGAGGATCCCCTGTCGTCGCCGCCAGTCTCTGCACCCTGTACTCCACCGCAGCCAGTCGACACATCGGCTACGCCCTGGCTCCTCCCTTCCTCGGCTCCACCGGAAACCTCCGGCCATACGGCTTCTCCGGGCTCCCTTGTCTCTCTGGCTCCGCCTTGGTCAGTCGTCGACCTGCCTGCACCTTTGGCTTCGTCTAGCTCCTCCTTCCCCTCTGTTCCGCCTTCATCCTCGGTCCCACCGGCTCAGCCTCTGTCCTGCCGTCATCCGGCTCCACCTCGGACACTCGTCTTCGTGGCTTCTCCTCGGTCTCCTGGGCCTCCGGTCTCGTGCGGGCCCATCAACCCAGCTGCTCCTGCAGTGTCTCCATCTGTGGCTGCTTCGTCGTCGGTTGTCCCCAGGGTGGTTTCCTCTGTATCAACCACTCCATGGCTCCTCCCTCCTCCGACGCCGCCCTGGGGCCTCGTCCTGGCTGGTCTCTGGTGCACCATCTGGCTCCTGCTCCAGGCTCCCCACTGGCTCCTCGCTCCTTCCACGCCCCCATGGACTTGTTCTTTCTGTTGGACTGTTTTTCTTTTGTTTTGGACTTTCAGTTTTCTCCTGTTGGTTTCCATGCCCTCCTCCTGAGCCCCCACCCTCCCTCCCTCCCTCCCTCCCTCCCTCCTCAGATGTTCCTGTTACGGCGCGAGAACGCGCCTACTCGGAGGGGGCGTAATGTTACATGTCGAGTCTGTTTAGCTTATTCCTTTGTTCAGTTTCCCACCATTGTCATTAGTCCATTCCATCATTTAATTAGTAATGTCTATCACCTGTGTCTTGTCAATTACCTCGTTTGCCCCTGTGTATTTAGTTCTCAGTTCTCCCTCAGTGTTTGTCGGTTCTCGTCTACGTATACTGGTGTTTGAGTGTTCCCTGTGAGTTTGGTCATTAAAAGTTCCAGTTCTGAGTTCTCCTTCGCCTTCGTGAGTTTCATCTATGCCAAGTTTGTAACAACTATCACATATAAAAAAACTTTGAAGAATTTAATGTTTCCCCATTCAGAGAGATAGGAATTGCACTCGCATGCCTGAGCAGTGTTTCTAAGATGGCCGCCGAGTGAAAGGACTTGTCCTAAAGGGATTTTGATGTTATTTACACCATTCATGGAACGTTTTTGCCTGAAACATTTATTTGAACGTTAGTCTACTACTTAAATGGATAGTTCACCCAAAATTAAAATGATCCCATAATTTACTCTCCCTCAAGTTTGGAAGCTTGTTTCCGCCACAGAATAAAAAAATTAAAAAGGTGGTTGCGACTTTTTATCTCACAATTCTGACTTTTTTTCTTGTGTGATATAAAGTCTCAATTGCAAGGTATAAAGTCAGAACTGCGTGATATAAAGTCAATTGCGAGATATAAACTCACAATTGTGAGTTTATATCCGGGGTTGGGGAGTAATGAAATACAAAATTTGAGTAACTTTATTTCATTACAGTTACATTTTAAATGGGTGGTAATCAAATTACAGTTACATCTGAAAAGTATTTTAGATTACCAAAGTGATTACTTTGAATTTTAATGTCATTTATTTCATTTAAACATTAATGTAAACTGCAATGGGCAATTAATATAAACAGCAATTGGTGATTCTCAGACTCTGACACTGCAAAAGCATCCTAAGATACAGTTTCATAACCCTTGCAGAATATGCAAAATTTTAATAATTTTAACAAAATAATAATCTGGGATCATAAAAATGGCATGTTACTTTTATTTAGTCCTGTCCTGAATAAGATATTCACCATAATAGATGTTTACATACACTCCACAAGACAAAATGACTGAATTTATACAAATTGCCACATTCAAAAATGTACAAACCCTTGAATCTGAACTGTGTGTCATTCCCTGATGATCCACGACTGTCATGTTTCATGTTAAATAATTAGTTTAGGTAATTGCTACTTTTTATCTCACAATTCTGACTTCTTTTCTGAGAATTGTGAGATATAAACTCGCAATTGCGAAGGGGAAAAAAGACTTCTTAGAATTGCGACTTTAATAAAAAAAATTTAAAAAATTGAGGTAATTGCGACTTTTATCTCACGATTCTCACTTTATAACATGCAATTGTGAGTTTAAATCTCGCAGTTCTGAGAAAAAAAGTCAAAATTGTGAGATAAAAAGTCGCAATTACCTAAACAATTTAACATGAAACATAATATGCAGAGGAAAACCAAGTCCTATGTTTGTGTTACATGCCTTATAAGTATTCCAAAGTATTCTAAAGTATTTAAATTAAGTTACAAAACTTGTGTTATCTAACAAAATACATTACAAATGACTTTTTAAAGCATTTTGTAATCTGTAGTGAAATACATTACAAAAGTAACCTTCCCAACCCTGTTTATATCTCACAATTCTGACTTGTTTTATTCTGTGGTGGAAACAAGCTTCCATACTCAAGCCATCCTAGGTGTACAGTTATTCAAACATATCCTGGCTCTTCCAAGCTTTATAATGGGAGTGAATGGTACCTGAGATTTTGAAGGCCAAAAAAGTGCATCCATCCATCATAAAAGTGCATCTATCCATCATAAAAGTGCATCTATCCATTATAAAAGTGCATCTATCCATTATAAAAGTGCATCTATCATAAATGTGCATCCATCCATCATAAAAGTGCATCTATCCATCATAAATGTGCATCTATCCATCATAAAAGTGCATCTATCCATCATAAATGTGCATCTATCCGTCATAAAAGAGCATCTATCATCATAAAAGAGCATCTATCCATCATAAAAGTGCATCTATCACCATAAAAGAGCATCTATCCATCATAAAAGTGCATCTATCCATCATAAAAGAGCATCTATCATCATACAAGTGCATCCATCCATCATAAAAGTGCATCCATCCATCATAAAAGTGCATCTATCCATCATAAAAGTGCATCCATCCATCATAAAAGTGCATCTATCCATTATAAAAGTGCATCTATCCATCATAAAAGTGCATCTATCCATCATAAAAGAGCATCTATCCATCATAAAAGAGCATCCATCCATCATAAAAGTGCATCTATCCATTATAAAAGTGCATCTATCATAAATGTGCATCCATCCATCATAAAAGTGCATCTATCCATCATAAATGTGCATCTATCCATCATAAAAGTGCATCTATCCATCATAAATGTGCATCTATCCATCATAAAAGTGCATCTATCCGTCATAAAAGAGCATCCATCCATCATAAAAGAGCATCTATCCATCATAAAAGTGCATCTATCATCATAAAAGAGCATCTATCCATCATAAAAGAGCATCTATCCATCATAAAAGAGCATCTATCCATCATAAAAGTGTATCTATACATCATAAAAGAGCATCTATCCATCATAAAAGTGCATCTATCCATCATAAAAGTGCATCTATCCATCATAAAAGAGCATCTATCATCATACAAGTGCATCTATCCATCATAAAAGTGCATCCATCCATCATAAAAGTGCATCCATCCATCATAAAAGTGCATCTATCCATCATAAAAGTGCATCCATCCATCATAAAAGTGCATCTATCCATCATAAAAGTGCATCTATCCATCATAAAAGAGCATCTATCCATCATAAAAGAGCATCCATCCATCATAAAAGTGCATCCATCCATCATAAAAGTGCATCTATCCATCATAAAAGTGCATCCATCCATCATAAAAGAGCATCTAT
>CM077181.1:500000-535000 GCA_039654105.1 Coreius guichenoti
CATCACACCCATGATGACAGGAGCCTCGCATCACACACACACACACACACACACACACACACACACACACACACACATGTGTTTGATGGACATGCCGTCTGGCAGTGATTCTGAGACTTCAGGAAAAACACTGGATCCTCTCAACCAGACGCTCATAAAGAGCAGCAGTTCTGTCTGTGCTATATCAAATATGTTTATATATCCTACACGCACACACACACACACACGCACGCACACAAACACTCACACACACTTACACCCACACACACACTCAAACACACGCTCACACACACACTCAAACCCATGCCCACACACACACACACACACTCAAACACATGCTCACACACATTCACACACACACACACACTCACACACTCACACACAAACACTCACAATTATTTTGATGGTCCACTTTAGACATTCTAACTATAAGTAACTTTGCAACTACATGTCAACTTACTCTATTAACCCTAAACTAACAGTCTACTAATACTCTAATGAGAGCTAGTTGACATGTAGTTGCAAAGTTACTTATAGTTAGAATGTCTAAAGTGGACCATCGAGATAAAGTGTAACTGCAAAGACACAAAAACATACAAAAAAATCTTAAAAAATCTTGTTTTCTGGCTCTTTTCTGCATGTCAACATCACAGATTACTAGTGATGTTCCTCATTTGTAAGTTGCTTTAGATAAAAGCGTCTGTTAAAATGAATACATGTAAATGTACAAACCCGATTCCAAAAAAGTTGGGACACTGTACAAATTGTGAATAAAAAAGGAATGCAATAATTTACAAATCTCATAAACTTATATTTTATTCACAATAGAATATAGATAACATATCAAATGTTGAAAGTGAGACATTTTGAAATGTCATGCCAAATATTGGCTCATTTTGGATTTCATGAGAGCTACACATTCCAAAAAAGTTGGGACAGGTAGCAATAAGAGGCCGGAAAAGTTAAATGTACATATAAGGAACAGCTGGAGGACCAATTTGCAACTTATTAGGTCAATTGGCAACATGATTGGGTATAAAAAGAGCCTCTCAGAGTGGCAGTGTCTCTCAGAAGTCAAGATGGGCAGAGGATCACCAATTCCCCCAATGCTGCGGCGAAAAATAGTGGAGCAATATCAGAAAGGAGTTTCTCAGAGAACAATTGCAAAGAGTTTGAAGTTATCATCATCTACAGTGCATAATATCATCCAAAGATTCAGAGAATCTGGAACAATCTCTGTGCGTAAGGGTCAAGGCCGGAAAACCATACTGGATGCCCGTGATCTTCGGGCCCTTAGACGGCACTGCATCACATACAGGAATGCTACTGTAATGGAAATCACAACATGGGCTCAGGAATACTTCCAGAAAACATTGTCGGTGAACACAATCCACCGTGCCATTCGCCGTTGCCGGCTAAAACTCTATAGGTCAAAAAAGAAGCCATATCTAAACATGATCCAGAAGCGCAGGCGTTTTCTCTGGGCCAAGGCTCATTTAAAATGGACTGTGACAAAGTGGAAAACTGTTCTGTGGTCAGACGAATCAAAATTTGAAGTTCTTTTTGGAAAACTGGGACGCCATGTCATCCGGACTAAAGAGGACAAGGACAACCCAAGTTGTCATCAGCGCTCAGTTCAGAAGCCTGCATCTCTGATGGTATGGGGTTGCATGAGTGCGTGTGGCATGGGCAGCTTACACATCTGGAAAGGCACCATCAATGCTGAAAGGTATATCCAAGTTCTAGAACAACATATGCTCCATCCAGACGTCGTCTCTTTCAGGGAAGACCTTTCATTTTCCAACATGACAATGCCAGACCACATACTGCATCAATTACAACATCATGGCTGCGTAGAAGAAGGATCCGGGTACTGAAATGGCCAGCCTGCAGTCCAGATCTTTCACCCATAGAAAACATTTGGCGCATCATAAAGAGGAAGACGCGACAAAGAAGACCTAAGACAGTTGAGCAACTAGAAGCCTGTATTAGACAAGAATGGGACAACATTCCTATTCCTAAACTTGAGCAACTTGTCTCCTCAGTCCCCAGACGTTTGCAGACTGTTATAAAAAGAAGAGGGGATGCCACACAGTGGTAAACATGGCCTTGTCCCAACTTTTTTGAGATGTGTTGATGCCATGAAATTTAAAATCAACTTATTTTTCCCTTAAAATGATACATTTTCTCAGTTGAAACATTTGATATGTCATCTATGTTGTATTCTGAATAAAATATTGAAATTTGAAACTTCCACATCATTGCATTCTGTTTTTATTCACAATTTGTACAGTGTCCCAACTTTTTTGGAATCGGGTTTGTAAAAGTATTTTACTGTATTAAGAATTTATCATACTATATCAGCTTACACAAAAATACAGTTACAATCCAATCACCAAAGAGAGAGAGTACAGTGCATTCGGAAAGTATTCACAGCGCTTCAATTTTTCCACATTTTGTTATGTTACAGCCTTATTCCAAAATGGATTAAATTCATTATTTTTTCCCCCAATTCTACAAACAATACCTCATGATGACAATGTGAAAGAAGTTTGTTTGAAATCTTTGCAAATGTATTAAAAAAAAAAAAAAAAATCACATGTACATAAGTATTCACAGCCTTTGCCGTGACACTCAAAATTGAGCTCAGGTGCTCCTGTTTCCACAGATAATCCTTGAGATGTTTCTACAACTTGATTCGATAAATTCAGTTGATTGGACATGATTTGGAAAGGCACACACCTGTCTATATAAGGTCCCACAGTTAACAGTGCATGTCAGAACACAAACCAAGCCATGAAGTCCAAGGAATTGTCTGTAGACCTCCGAGACAGGATTGTACTGAGGCACAGATCTGGGGAAGGGTACCGAAACATTTCTGCAGCATTGAAGGTCCCAATGAGCACAGTGGCCTCCATCATCCGTGAATGGAAGAAGTTTGGAACCACCAGGACTCTTCCTAGAGCTGCCGCCCGGCCAAACTGAGTGATCGGGGGAGAAGGGCCTTAGTCAGGGAGGTGACCAAGAACCCGATGGTCACTCTGACAGAGATCCAGCATTTCTCTGTGGAGAGAGGAGAACCTTCCAGAAGAACAACCATCTCTGCAGCACTCCACCAATCAGGCCTGTATGGTAGAGTGGCCAGACGGCACATGACAGCCCGCCTGGAGTTTGCCAAAAGGCACCTGAAGGACTCTAGAGAAACAAAATTCTCTGGTCTGATGAAACAAAGATTGAACTCTTTGGCCTGAATGGCAAGTGTCATGTCTGGAGGAAACCAGGCGCCGCTTGTCACCAGGCCAATACCATCCCTACAGTGAAGCATGGTGGTGGCAGCATCATGCTGTGGGGATGTTTTTCAGCAGCAGGAACTGGGAGACTAGTCAGGATCGAGGGAAAGATGAATGCAGCAATGTACAGAGACATCCTTGATGAAAACCTGCTCCAGAGCGCTCTGGACCTCAGACTGGAGCGAAGGATCATCTTCCAACAGGACAACGACCCTAAGAACACAGCCAAGATGACAAAGGAGTGGCTACGGGACAACTCTCTGAATGTCCTTGAATGGCCCAGCCAGAGCCCAGACTTGAACTCGATTGAACATCTCTGGAGAGATCTGAAAATGGCTGTGCACCGACGCTCCCCATCCAACCTGATGAAGCTTGAGAGGTCCTGCAAAGAAGAATGGGAGAAACTGCCCAAAAATAGGTGTGCCAGGCTTGTAGCATCAAACTCAAAAAGACTTGAGGCTGTAATTGTTACCAAAGGTGCTTCAACAAAGTATCGAGCAAAGGCTGTGAATACTTACGTACATGTGATTTTTTTCGTTTTTTATTTTTAATAAATTTGCAAAGATTTTCAAACAAACTTCTTTCGCTTTGTCATTATGGGGTATTGTTTGTAGAATTGAGGAAAAAAATAATGAATTTAATCCATTTTGGAATAAGGCTGTAACATAACAAAATGTGGAAAAAGTGAAGCTCTGTGAATACTTTCCGGATGCACTGTATGTGTGTGTGAGAGAGCGCGTGTGTGTGAGTGTGTTCTGGCCAGCAGTGATCTCTTGGCACTACAGAATCTGGTATTAAAAACAGAATGTTTGAGCTCATTCTTTGCATTACTACTGTACTGTTCAATTATGATTTACAGAAGAGTGTGAGCGCTGTGAAATCTCACGCAACAGCGTGACACACACACACACACACAGACGCTTACACCCTCACACAGACACACACACACACGCTTACACCCTCACACAGAAAAATACACACACTCTCACACACACACACGCACTTACACCCTCGCACAGAAAAATACATACACTCTCACACACACACACGCACTTACACCCTCACACAGATACACACACACCCCCTCACAGATACACACACACACACACACAAATACACACACTTACACACTCTCTTTCTGCATTTAATAAAACACATACAGGGTGACTCCAGCTGACCTCATTTTTACCTCACGCTCATTCAGAATCTGTTGATCATCTTCAGAGGTGAACTTTTCAACTGGTGTGTGACATCTGCAGCTTTATAAATCTCGTACTGTAGTTGTAACCCACATTGACACTGATTAAAGGGCAGAGGAGCGTTTCTGAGATGATGAATGAAGCCTCATGATGCTGTCATTTAGCTTTACTACCATCTGCCACATCAAGACAGAGAGAGAGAAAAGCTTGTTTGTTTTGAAGGTACAGCTCAAACATGTGTTATTGTTGGAATTCAGTAGCTGCTGGGTAATTCATGCACCGAAAACAAAAAGACTGAGTAAAAACATTTTTATGTTGCACAGAACCATCATTAAACCTGACACTTTGCACATTGTCCTTTCCCCACTGCCATATTATCAAATTATTCAAATCAGCTATGAAGAAATCACATACAATCATATATCCTTGAGACAGGGATGCACACATTTGGTCATTAAAAGCAGCGATAGAGCGAAACTGAGACATTGAGCACCGTACAGACTTTACCAGAGAATTTGCTGATCTTCTATCAGAGTTAGTACTGGCTGCAGATAAAGTACTAATTGTTGGTGATTTTAATATCCATGTAGACAATGAAAAAGACGCATTGGGATTGGCATTTAGAGACATTCTAAACTCTATTGGAGTAAGGCAACACGTGTCAGGACCCACTCATCGCCGTAATCATACGTTAGACCTAATACTGTCACATGGAATATATGTTGATACCATCGAAATTCTGCAGCAGAGCGATAACATCTCAGATCATTACCTAGTATCATGTACACTTAATTTAGCAAAGGCTGCAAAACCGTCCCCTCGCTTCAAATATGGCAGGACTATCACTGCTGCGACTAAAGATTGCTTTGTAAATAATCTTCCTCATCAGTTTCATCTCCTCAGCATCCCAGATAGCCTAGAGGAACTCGATGTTGCAACAGAAACTATTGACTCTCTCTTTTCCAGCACTTTAGACACAGTTGCTCCCTGGCGCTTAAAGAAGATTGAGGAAAAATTCCACTCATTCACTGCTATAGGAGAAGCAGCACTGGCTAAACTCGTTAAATCATCAAAATCAACAACATGTATGCTCGACCCCATACCGACTAAACTACTAAAAGAGATGCTTCCAGAGGTCATAGATCCTCTTCTTAATATCATTAATTCATCCTTGACATTAGGATATGTACCGAAAACTTTTAAGTTGGCTATTATTAAACCACTTATTAAAAAACCGCAACTTGATCCTACAAAATTAGTCAATTACAGGCCAATCTCAAATCTACCCTTTCTGTCAAAAATACTAGAAAAGGCAGTGTCCTCACAACTATGCTCCTTTTTAGAAAGAAATGGTATCTGTGAGGATTTCCAGTCAGGATTTAGACCGTATCATAGTACTGAGACTGCTCTCATTAGAGTTACAAATGATTTACTCTTATCATCCGATCGTGGTTGTATCTCTCTGTTAGTGTTACTCGATCTTAGCGCTCCATTCGATACTATCGACCACAACATTCTTTTGAATAGACTCGAAAATTATGTTGGCATTAGTGGAATTTCATTGGCATGGTTTAAATTATACTTATCTGACCGTTATCAGTTTGTAGCAGTAAATGAAGAGACGTCACACCGAACACAAGTTCAGTATGGAGTACCGCAGGGCTCAGTGCTAGGGCCGTTGCTTTTCACCCTGTACATGCTACCACTGGGAGATATTATTAGGAAGCATGGCGTTAATTTTCATTGTTATGCTGACGATACTCAGCTCTATATTTCTTCATGCCCTGACGAAACTTACCAATTCACAAGATTAACAGAATGCATAGCTGATATAAAAAATTGGATGACTAGTAATTTCCTGCAACTTAATTCAGAAAAAACTGAATTTTTAATCATTGGACAAAAAAACTCCACAAGTAGTAACCTAGAATACTGTCTAACACTCGATGGCTGCTCTGTCAAGTCCTCGTCGTCAGTTAGGAACCTGGGTGTGCTCTTTGATACCAATCTCTCATTTGAAAGCCACGTTTCTAGCATCTGTAAAACTGCATTCTACCATCTTAAAAATATATCTAAATTACGGCACATGCTTTCAATGCAAAATGCTGAACAGTTAGTTCATGCGTTCATGACCTCAAGGCTAGATTATTGTAATGCTCTACTGGGTGGTTGCCCTGCTCGCTTAATAAATAAACTGCAGCTTGTCCAAAACGCAGCAGCTAGAGTTCTTACTAGAACCAGGAAGTATGACCATATTAGCCCGGTTCTGTCAACACTGCATTGGCTCCCTATTAAACATCGTATACATTTTAAAATCTTGCTGATTACTTACAAAGCTCTAAATGGTTTAGCTCCCCAGTACTTGAGCGAGCTCTTAACGCATTATACTCCATCACATCTATTGCGGTCTCAAAACTCTGTCCAGTTGGTAATACCTAGAATATCAAAATCAACTGCAGGCGGTCGATCCTTTTCCTATTTAGCACCTAAACTCTGGAACAGTCTTCCTAGCATTGTTCAGGAAGCAGACACACTCTGTCAGTTTAAATCTAGACTAAAAACACATCTCTTTACTATGGCATACACATAAAACATTTTTAATTTATATTATTCAAATCAGTTAAATGATTGTTTTAGGCTGCATTAACTAGGTCAGCCAGAACCGGGAACACTTCCAATAACACCTGATGTACTCGTTACATCATAAGAAGAATGGCATCTATGCTAATGTTAGGCTCTTTGTTTATCCCGAGGTTTACTGCAGTCGGCCGGATCCAGGCCGTATCCAGACCAGATGGTGGCCCTTAGCCTGGACATGACGACCATATCCCTGAAGTGTCTGTAGAGACCGTGCCAATTAAACTCCCCCCTGTAAATGCCGCATCGACACGACATCCTCATTAAACCCGTCCCCGGCGTGACGACTCCAATCTTTCGAATAATCCTACGAATATCTATTGATCTAATATGACTTCTGACCTGTAATGTGCCAGAATCATAATCATACACTATTTGTTCGTCGGCCAGAGGAGAACTGGCACCCCGACTGAGCCTGGTTTCTCCCAAGGTTTTTTTTTTCTCCATTCTGGCCCTGAAGGAGTTTTGGTTCCTTGCCACCGTCGCCTTTGGCTTTTGGCTTGCTCAGTTGGGGACACTTAAATTTCAACTATATTACTGATCTGCCCGCATTGACACTATATGATAATTGAAATGAGCTGATGACATCACTGTTTTCACCAGAGCCGAATCAAATTCCGTTGCATTATTTTCCTGTTACCACTGTGAAGCTGCTTTGAAACAATTGCCATTGTAAAAAGCGCTATATAAATAAAGGTGATTTGATTTGATTTGATTAAAAGTAGCGATAGAGCGACACTGAGACATTAAAAGTAGAGATAGAGCGACACTGAGACATTAAAGTAACGATAGAGCGACACTGAGACATTAAAAGTAGCGACAGAGCGACACTGAGACATTAAAAGTAACGACAGAGCGACACTGAGACATTAAAAGTAGCGATAGAGACGATACTGAGACATTAAAAGTAGCAATAGAGCGATACTGAGACATTAAAAGTAGCAATAGAGCGACACAGACATTAAAAGCAGAGATAGAGCGACACTGAGACATTAAAAGTAGAGATAGAGCGACGCTGAGACATTAAAAGTAGAGATAGAGCGACGCTGAGACATTAAAAGTAGAGATAGAGCGACGCTGAGACATTAAAGTAACGATAGAGCGACACTGAGACATTAAAAGTTGCGACAGAGCGACACTGAGACATTAAAAGTAGCGACAGAGCGACACTGAGACATTAAAAGTAGCGACAGAGCGATACTGAGACATTAAAAGTAACGACAGAGCGACACTGAGACATTAAAAGTAGCGACAGAGCGACACTGAGACATTAAAAGTAGCGACAGAGCGATACTGAGACATTAAAAGTAACGACAGAGCGACACTGAGACATTAAAAGTAGCGACAGAGCGACACTGAGACATTAAAAGTAACAACAGAGCGACACTGAGACATTAAAAGTAGCGATAGAGCGACACAGACATTAAAAGTAACGATAGAGCGGCACTGAGACATTAAAAGTATCGAGACATTAAAAGTATCGATAGAGCGACACTGAGACATTAAAAGTAACAATAGAGCGACACTGAGACATTAAAAGTAACGATAGAGCGGCACTGAGACATTAAAAGTATCGATAGAGCGACACTGAGACATTAAAAGTAACGATAGAGCGGCACTGAGACATTAAAAGTATCGAGACATTAAAAGTATCGATAGAGCGACACTGAGACATTAAAAGTAACGATAGAGCGACACTGAGACATTAAAAGTATCGACAGAGCGACACTGAGACATTAAAAGTATCGAGACATTAAAAGTAGCGATAGAGCGACACTGAGACATTAAAAGTAACGATAGAGCGACACTGAGACATTAAAAGCAACGATAGAGCTACACTGAGACATTAAAAGTAGCGATAGAGCTACACTGAGACATTAAAAGTAGCGATAGAGCGACACTGAGACATTAAAAGTAACGATAGAGCGACACAGACATTAAAAGTAGCGATAGAGCGAAACTGAGACATTAAAAGTATCGATAGAGCGACACTGAGACATTAAATGTAGCGATAGAGCGACACTGAGACATTAAAAGTAGCGATAGAGCGACACTGAGACATTAAAAGTAACGATAGAGCGACACTGAGACATTAAAAGTAGCGATAGAGCGACACTGAGACATTAAAAGTAACGATAGAGCGACACTGAGACATTAAAAGTAGCGATAGAGCGACACTGAGACATTAAAAGTAACGATAGAGCGACACTGAGACATTAAAAGTAGTGATAGAGCGACACTGAGACATTAAAAGTAGAGATAGAGCGACACTGAGACATTAAAAGCAGCGATAGAGCGACACTGAGACATTAAAAGTAGCGATAGAGCGACACTGAGACATTAAAAGTAGCGACAGAGCGACACTGAGACATTTAAAGTAGCGATAGAGCGACACTGAGACATTAAAAGCAGCGATAGAGCGACACTGAGACATTAAAAGTGGAGATAGAGCGACACTGAGACATTAAAAGTATCGATAGTGTGGAGACACAAATGAAACATTCACTTTTGTAATGTAACTGTTCTTCTCTTGAACTGCTGATTTTTCTCCTCTGTCTGGAGCATCACAACCGAAGCTATTTAAAGACCAGCCCACCATTAACAGCCTTGATCCCATGAGCTCACCAATTAAGAGGGAATGCAGAAAGCAGCGGATTAACCCGAACGACTCAGAATAGACTGACCTTAAACCCGGAGAGCAGGTGAGAGCCCAGCGCATGAAGCACAGACAAAACAAGCTCACCCTTTCATCAGTTCTCATGTTTATTGATATTATATGCCAGAGTTATTCTCCATAAGCCCAGAGTAAACAGACGTGAATGGGACTGCATGTTCATTTGGGTTATAGCAGCCGTTTCAGGTGCAATTAAAACAGCAGGAGATCTGCAGATCTGTCCGAGAGAGTTGTCTAAAGTTCACAGACAACATGAGCTCTCTCTCTCTCTCTCCTCCAGAACAGCTTTGATGTGTCATTTCAGCCATAAGCTCAAATGACCGCTGTGACTGTAAACGTAGAGAGCGGGAACCAGCAGCGTTTACAGCGAGAGTCAGTCGAGCTCTGGGAACATGATGTGAGGATCAGAATGAAACTCATTTAGAGAAGCGATGAATGCAGATCAGCATCAGATGTCAAACAACAACAATTAAACTGCAGGGAATAAACAACACTAAATGCTAACTAGAAAGGACAGTGTGCTGAGACAAACTTTGATGTTGGCTTGACAAAGCCGTATGAAAGTTTGAAAGTTTTATAAGCTTTAAATTTAGTGAAGTGAAAAGAGAAAGAAAGACATTGCTAGGATGAATTAGCATGTTTTGCTAACATATTTTAACTGGTTGCCATCATGGATTAGCATGTTTGCTAGCATGAATTAAAAACATGTTGCTAGTATTTTTTACCAGTGTGTACATGAATATGTATGTATTTAACATGAATTAACATGTTGCTAGCATTATTTAGCATGTTTAACATGATAAATCATGTTAACATGCTAATTCATGTTTCTAGCATGGATCAGCATGTTGCTAGCATGATTTGACATTTTTAGCATAAATTAGCTTGTAAGCACGAATTAACATGCTGTTACTATGATTTCACATTTTGCTAACATAAATTACCATGTTGCTAGCCTGTTTTAAAACATTGCTAGCATGATTTAGTATGTTGTTAACATGTTTTGGCACATTGCTAACATGAATTAACATGTTGCTAGCATGTTTTACCACTTTGTTAGCATTATTTAACAATTTTATAACATGAATTAACATTTTGCTAACATGAATTAACAGGTTTTAAACATTACTAACATGAATTATCATGTTAACGTGTTTTAACACATTGTTAGCATGAATTAGTATGTTAGCATGATTTAACATGTTTCTAGCATGTTTTAGCATTTGTTAACCTGTTTTTACACATTTATAGCATGAATTAACATGTTTGCTAGCATGATTTAACATATTGCTAGCATTTTATTTACATGAATTAACATGTTTGCTAACATAAATTAGCATGTTTGCTAACGTGATTTAACATGGTTAACATTTTGTTATCATGAATTAACATGACGCTAACATGATTTAGCATGTTGTTAACATGCTTGTACACGTTTATAGCTAGCACGTTTATAGCTATACATGTTGCTTGCATGATTTAGCATATTGCTAGCATTTTGTTAACATGAATTAACATGTTGGTAGCATGAATTAGCATGTTAACATGAATTAACTTGTTGGTAGCATGAATTATAATGTTAACATGTTTCAACATGTTTATAGCATGAATTAGCATGTTGCTAGCATGTTGTCATAGGGTAGTCATTGAGCTTTGCTAGTGATAGACAGCTTAAATGCTCTATAAGTTTAACATTTTTTAAGTGTTAGTTATTTTAGAACATTCAAAAGTAACATTCCCATAATATCTGCACAGAGATAAAATGGAACGTTCCCTTAAAGTTAGCATTAACAGTTCGAAAGTTTTATAAGCTTTAAATTTAGTGAAGTGGAAAGAGAAAGACATTGTTAGCATGAATTAACATGTTTTACGAACATGAATTAAACATATTGTTAGAATTATTTGACAAATTTTATAACATGAATTAACATTTTTTGCTAACATGAATTAGCAGGTTTTAACACGTTTTAGCATGTTGTTAGCATGAATTAACATGCTAGCATGATTTAACATGTTGCTAGAATGTTTTGACATTGATTAACATGTTGCTAACACGTTCTTACATGTTGCTAACATGAATTAGCATGTTGCTAGTATATTTCAGCACGTTTGCAAGCATGAATTAAACATGCTGCTAGCATTTTTTACCATGTTAACATGAATGTGTATGCATTTAACATGCTAAATCATGCTAATTCATGTTTCTAGCATGAATCAGCGTTTTGCTAGCATGATTTGATATTTTTAACATTAATTAGCTTGTAAGCATGAATTAGCATGCAGCTACTATGATTTAACATGTTGCTAAAATAAATTAGCATGTTGCTAGCCTGTTTTAAAACATTGCTACCATGATTTAATATGTTGTTAGCACATTGCTAACATGTTTTACCACTTTGTTAGCATGCATTAGCATTTTGATAAAATGAATTAACATGTTGCTAACGTGTTTAATATTTTGTTAACATGAATTAACATGTTGCTAGCATGATTTAACATATATTGTCAGCATGTTACTAACATGAATTAGCATGTTGCTTGCATTAATTAGCATGTTGCTAGCATGATTTAGCATTTTGTTAACATGAATTAACATGTTGCTAGCATTATTTAGCATATTAGCATTTTTAACATTTTGATAGCATTGAATTAGCATATCGGTAACATGTTTAAGAACGTTCGTTCAAAGTTATCTGGTCTTTCATGATGTTCTTTACCACAAAAACATAATTTATACATCGTTCATGGAGTGTTTAGTCTAACATGTTACATTTTAAAACATTCCCATAATATCTGCACAAAGATAAAATGGAACGTTCACTTAATGTTTGCATTAACATTTAAAAAACTGGACATTCAGAAATAATGTTTTCGTAGCATAATGGAAATGTTAGCAAAACTAACATATTTTAAAATAAAAAAAACACAAACAAAAGAAAATACAACCCAGATTTGTGCCGTGGCTGTAAGGAGGATGAAACCATCCCATTTCTGTTTTGCATGACAAACCAATTTGATGTTCAAACGTAGCAGAATTACGTCTGCGTCTGATGGTCTTCCTGTACAGATTTAGATTGCATGCTCCTGTAAAACGTAATTGTGTTTTTAAGGTGAAAGGAAATCCAAGGCTTTGCAAATGACCGTGAGCTTTTAGATCAGCCGTTTTACGAGCGATCATTTGGGAAATGAAAGAGCAAACGTCCCGAGGTCTGCGTGTCTGTCGGCCGTGTGCAACGTCTCCCTCGGGGCTCTGAGCACTGGGAACGTTTGATGTGCCGAGAGCTGCGGAGGCCGGGTGTGTAAAATGCATGATTTAGCATTTTTAGCATAAATTTGCTTGTAAGCATGAATTAGCATGCTGTTACTATGATTTAACATTTTGTTAACATAAATTACCATGTTGCTAGACTGTTTTACAACATTGCTAGCATGATTTAGTATGTTGCTAGCATGTTTTGGCACATTGCTAGCATGAATTAACATGTTGCTAGCATGTTTTACCACTTTGTTAGCATTATTTAACAATTTTATAACATGAATTAACATTTTACTAACATTAACAGGTTTTAAACATTACTAACATGAATTATCATGTTGTTAACGTGTTTTAACACATTGTTAGCATGAATTAGCATGTTATCATGATTTAACATGTTTCTAGCATGTTTTAGCATGTTAACCTGTTTTTACACATTTATAGCATGAATTAACATGTTTGTTAGCATGATTTAACATGTTTGCTAATGTGATTTAACATGGTTATCATTTTGTTATCATGAATTAACATGACTTTAACATGATTTAGCATGTTGATAACATGCTTGTACACGTTTATAGCTATACATGTAGCTTGCATGATTTAGCATATTGCTAGCATTTTTAACATTTTTATAGCATTGAATTAGCATATCGGTAACATGTTTAAGAACGTTCGTTCAAAGTTATCTGGTCTTTCATGATGTTCTTTACCACAAAAACATAATTTATACATCGTTCATGGAGCGTTTAGTCTAACATGTTACATTTTAAAACATTCCCATAATATCTGCACAAAGATAAAATGGAACGTTCCCTTAATGTTCGCATTAACATTTAAAAAACTGGACATTCAGAAATAATGTTTTCGTAGCATAATGGAAATGTTAGCAAAACTAACATATTTTGAAATAAAAAAAACACAAACAAAAGAAAATACAACCCAGATTTGTGCCGTGGCTGTAAGGAGGATGAAACCATCCCATTTCTGTTTTGCATGACAAACCAATTTGATGTTCAAATGTAGCAGAATTACGTCTGCGTCTGATGGTCTTCCTGTACAGATTTAGATTGCATGCTCCTGTAAAACGTAATTGTGTTTTTAAGGTGAAAGGAAATCCAAGGCTTTGCAAATGACCGTGAGCTTTTAGATCAGCCGTTTTACGAGCGATCATTTGGGAAATGAAAGAGCAAACGTCCCGAGGTCTGCGTGTCTGTCGGCCGTGTGCAACGTCTCCCTCGGGGCTCTGAGCACTGGGAACGTTTGATGTGCCGAGAGCTGCGGAGGCCAGGTGTGTAAAATGCATCATTTAGCATTTTTAGCATAAATTAGCTTGTAAGCATGAATTAGCATGCTGTTACTATGATTTAACATTTTGTTAACATAAATTACCATGTTGCTAGACTGTTTTACAACATTGCTAGCATGATTTAGTATGTTGCTAGCATGTTTTGGCACATTGCTAACATGAATTAACATGTTGCTAGCATGTTTTACCACTTTGTTAGCATTATTTAACAATTTTATAACATGAATTAACATTTTGCTAACATTAACAGGTTTTAAACATTACTAACATGAATTATCATATTGTTAACGTGTTTTAACACATTGTTAGCATGAATTAGCATGTTATCATGATTTAACATGTTTCTAGCATGTTTTAGCATGTTAACCTGTTTTTACACATTTATAGCATGAATTAACATGTTTGTTAGCATGATTTAACATGTTTGCTAATGTGATTTAACATGGTTATCATTTTGTTATCATGAATTAACATGACGTTAACATGATTTAGCATGTTGATAACATGCTTGTACACGTTTATAGCTATACATGTAGCTTGCATGATTTAGCATATTGCTAGCATTTTTAACATTTTGATAGCATTGAATTAGCATATCGGTAACATGTTTAAGAACGTTTGTTCAAAGTTATCTGGTCTTTCATGATGTTCTTTACCACAAAAACATAATTTATACATCATTCATGGAGCGTTTAGTCTAACATGTTACATTTTAAAACATTCCCATAATATCTGCACAAAGATAAAATGGAACGTTCACTTAATGTTTGCATTAACATTTAAAAAACTGGACATTCAGAAATAATGTTTTCGTAACATAATGGGAATGTTAACAAAACTAACTAAAATTACTAAATAAACTAAATTTTTAACTAAAAAAAAACACAAACAAAAGAAAATACGACCCAGATTTGTGCCGTGGCTGTAAGGAGGATGAAACCATCCCATTTCTGTTTTGCATGACAAACCAATTTGATGTTCAAACGTAGCAGAATTACGTCTGCGTCTGATGGTCTTCCTGTACAGATTTAGATTGCATGCTCCTGTAAAACGTAATTGTGTTTATAAGGTGAAGGGAAATACGAGGCTTTGCAAATGACCGTGAGCTTTTAGATCAGCCGTTTTACGAGCGATCATTTGGGAAATGAAAGAGCAAACGTCCCGAGGTCTGCGTGTCTGTCGGCCGTGTGCAACGTCTCCCTCGGGGCTCTGAGCACTGGGAACGTTTGATGTGCCAAGAGCTGCGGAGGCCAGGTGTGTAAAACTGTAAATTTGCCTCCTAAATACAAACAGGAAAAGTGAAAGAGTGCTTGACCTTCTGCAGAGACGAACCGTTCCGGCAGTAAACGGCCCTCTGTTTAACTTCCTCAATTGTGGGGCGCCTCGTTAGATTTATTACCCTCGGCTCGTAGATTCACTATCAGCCTTTGAGTTCAACTCAAGCTTTGATGTTTGTCTCTAAGACACCAACAAATGACAGACGAGAGAGACCCTTCAGATCACATATGAGAAACGCAGGATCTTGAGAAAGTCACGGCATGAGATTCTCTATAAATGTTGCGCGGTGGGCGTCGATGCAACAGCAGTTTCTCAGGATTCTTCCCGCATACCTCAGAGAGAGAGAGAGAGAGAGAACGGCCGTCGCTCGTGTTTACGGCTCCCTCTCACGTCCACCGGAGGCCTGGCCAGCAAACGTACGTCTCTCTCTCTCTCTCTCGTTCTCTCGCTCCAGCATCCCAGTGACAGCTGAGTGGCTGAGGCGTAATTGCAGAGAAGTGAGGTCAGCAGGAGGCTTTTTATCAGAGATTGCACAGCGTTCGGCAACACGAGAAGATGCACAGCGCAGACGGGTGGCCCCAAAACTCCCTCTCTCGGTGCGTCACATTGGAAGTTTCTCTGGAATCGGCGGGACTGAAGCGCACATCCTGGTGGCACAAGTAAGTTGCTTTTAAAGACAGCATTATTAACATTTTAAACCAATATAATTTGTTGTAAGTTAGTTTGGCATAAACTAGAAAGATTGAGACAGAGTGAGACCGTGACGGAAATACTGTATTTAAAGTAGCAAAAGAGCAATATTTGAGACATTTAAAGTAGTAATATTTAAAGTGTTGACAGACATTTAAATTACAGATAAAGTGATACTGAGACATTTAAAGAAAGGTTAGGTAGATGTTGAGATTTAAATTAGCAATACAGCAATATTGAGAAATATAAAGTAGAAACAGGGATATTGAGACGTTTTTATTGAGATATTGAGTGATAGGGAGATATTGATAAATACAATGCTGAGACATTAAAAGTAACGATAGAGCAACACTGAGACATTAAAAGTAGCAATAGAGCAACACTGAAACATTTAAAGTAGCGATAGAGTAACATTGAAACATTTGACATTAAAAGATTGAACATTGAGACACTAAAAGTAGCAATAGAGCAACACTGAAACATTAAAAGTAGCAATAGAGCAACACTGAGACATTAAAAGTAGCAATAGAGCAACATTGAAACATTTAAAGTAGCAATAGAGCAACACTGAAACGTTTAAAGTAGCGATAGAGCAACATTGAGACATTAAAAGTAGCAATAGAGCAACACTGAAACATTTAAAGTAGCGATAGAGCAACATTGAGACATTAAAAGTAGCAATAGAGCAACACTGAAACATTTAAAGTAGCGATAGAGCAACATTGAGACATTAAAAGTAGCAATAGAGCAACACTGAAACATTAAAAGTAGCGATAGAGCGACACTGAGACATTTAAAGTAGCGATAGAGCGACACTGAGACATTAAAAGTAGCAATAGAGCGACACTGAAACATTTAAAGTAGCGATAGAGCAACACTGAAACATTTAAAGTAGCAATAGAGCAACACTGAAACGTTTAAAGTAGCAATAGAGCAACATTGAGACATTAAAAGTAGCAATAGAGCAACATTGAAACATTTAAAGTAGCAATAGAGCAACATTGAAACATTTAAAGTAGCAATAGAGCAACACTGAAACGTTTAAAGTAGCAATAGAGCAACATTGAGACATTAAAAGTAGCAATAGAGCAACATTGAAACATTTAGAGTAGCGATAGAGCAACATTGAAACATTTAGAGTAGCAAAGGAGACATTAAAAGTAGTGATAGAGCAACATTGAAACATTTAGAGTAGCAATAGAGCAACATTGAAACATTTAAAGTAGCAATAGAGCGACACTGAAACATTTAAAGTAGCGATAGAGCAACATTGAAACATTTAAAGTAGCAAAAGAGACATTTAGAGTAGCAATAGAGCAACATTGAAACATTTAGAGTAGCAATAGAGCGACACTGAAACATTTAAAGTAGCGATAGAGCAACATTGAAACATTTAAAGTAGCAAAAGAGACATTTAGAGTAGCAATAGAGCAACATTGAAACATTTAGAGTAGCAATAGAGCAACATTGAATGATTTAAAGTAGCAACAGAGCAACATTGAGACATTAAAAGTAGCAATAGAGCAACATTGAAACATTTAGAGTAACAATAGAGCAACATTGAAACATTTAGAGTAGCAATAGAGCAACATTGAAACATTTAGAGTAACAATAGAGCAACATTGAAACATTTAGAGTAACAATAGAGCAACATTGAAACATTCAGAGTAGCAATAGAGCAACATTGAAACATTTAAAGTACCAAAAGAGACATTTAGAGTAACAATAGAGCAACATTGAAACATTTAGAGTAACAATAGAGCAACATTGAAACATTTAGAGTAGCAATAGAGCAACATTGAAACATTCAGAATAGCAATAGAGCAACATTGAAACATTTAAAGTAGCAAAAGAGACATTTAGAGTAGCAATAGAGCAACATTGAAACATTTAGAGTAAAAATAGAGCAACATTAAAACATTTAAAGTAGCAAAATAGACATTAAAAGTAGCAATAGAGCAACATTGAAACATTTAGAGTAAAAATAGAGCAACATTAAAACATTTAAAGTAGCAAAATAGACATTAAAAGTAGCAATAGAGCAACACTGAAACATTTAGAGTAGCAAAGGAGACATTAAAAGTAGCGATAGAGCGACACAGACATTAAAAGTAGCGATAGAGCGACACTGAGACATTAAAAGTATCGATAGAGCGACACAGACATTAAAAGTAGCGAGACATTAAAAGTAGCAATAGAGCGACACTGAGACATTAAAAGTAGCGATAGAGCGACACTGAGACATTAAAAGTAGCGATAGAGCGACACTGAGACATTAAAAGTAGAGATAGAGCGACACTGAGACATTAAAAGTAGTGATAGAGCGACACTGAGACATTAAAGTAACAATAGAGCAACACTGAGACATTTTTAGAAGCGATAGGAAGATATTGAGATGTTTCAAGTAGGGATAGATACAATGCTGAGACATTTAAAGTATTAGTAGAGCAACATTGAGACACAAGTAGCGATAGAGCAACACTGGGACACTAATTTTAAAGACACTGAACATGTAGAATCTGGTTTATATGTGAATGATGTTGATTATTGAGGTGAGTGACGAGTGAGCTGTGATGAACTGACCTGTCTCCTGTGTCTTCATCAGGAATGGACAGTGTGTGAAGCATCCGTTTGTTGATTTGTATCATTTGACTGACATTAACAACAGAAACTAATACACTGCTGCCTCCTCCAGCTCTGAGGAGATTCTGATGCTGCAGAGGGAGGTCAGAGTTCACTCCACAATCTGAGGATTTTACTGGGAAAGGGTCCGAACGGATCTCCCACGGCCTGAGTTCCAACCAGAGTTTTGCCTTCAGTATGTGGATCATAAACTCCTTGAGAAACGCAGTATAATGCGCAAATGGACGCTGCCATGGAAACTGCCTAAGTTGCCGTGTGGACTGTGGTTGCACGTCGTGCTGGTTGTCAGCCGTGTGTGCGTGTGTGATGGCGACAGCGTCGCTGCGCAGGCGTCTGTGACTGACTGTTCCAAACACGAACGGCACACCAGGAATTACGACTACATGGAAGGAGGGGACGTTCGAATACGACGCCTCTATAGTCGCACACAGTGGTTTCTCATGATCGACGAGAACGGGAATATCAACGGAACGCAGGATCCCAACAACTGCTACAGTAAGAGCTCATCACTCACTTCTGACACGTCTGTCTGAGGGTGTACCTTCATTTCAAAGCATATGGTTGGTCTTCATGTTTCTGTTGTGTGTCAGGAGCTTCACAGCGGATTTGTCACTGGAGAGACACTGAAACATTTAAAGAAGCAATAGAGCAACTTTGAGACAATTAAAGTAGCGATATAACGACACTGAGACATTAAAAGTAACGATAGAGCGACACTGAGACATTAAAAGTAGCGATAGAACGACACTGAGACATTAAAAGTATCGACAGAGCGACACTGAGACATTAAAGTAACGATAGAGCGACACTGAGACATTAAAAGTAACAATAGAGCGACACTGAGACATTAAAAGTATCGATAGAGCGACACTGAGACATTAAAAGTAACGATAGAGCGACACTGAGACATTAAAGTAACGAAAGAACGACACTGAGACATTAAAAGTAACAATAGAGCGACACTGAGACATTAAAAGTAGCGATAGAGCGGCACTGAGACATTAAAAGTAACAATAGAGCGACACTGAGACATTAAAAGTAGCGATAGAGCGACACTGAGACATTAAAGTAACGATAGAGCGACACAGACATTAAAAGTATCGATAGAGCGACACTGAGACATTAAAAGTAACGATAGAGCGACACTGAGACATTAAAAGTAACGATAGAGCGACACAGACATTAAAAGTAGCGATAGAGCGACACTGAGACATTAAAAGTAACGATAGAGCGACACTGAGACATTAAAAGTATCGATAGAGCGACACTGAGACATTAAAAGTAACGATAGAGCGACACTGAGACATTAAAGTAACGATAGAACGACACTGAGACATTAAAAGTAGCGATAGAGCGGCACTGAGACATTAAAAGTAACAATAGAGCGACACTGAGACATTAAAAGTATCGAGACATTAAAAGTAACGATAGAGCGACACTGAGACATTAAAAGTAGCGACAGAGCGACACTGAGACATTAAAAGTAGCGATAGAGCGACACTGAGACATTGAAAGTAGCGATAGAGCGACACTGAGACATTAAAGTAACGATAGAGCGACACTGAGACATTAAAAGTAGCGATAGAGCGACACTGAGACATTAAAGTAACGATAGAACGACACTGAGACATTAAAAGTATCGATAGAGCGACACTGAGACATTAAAAGTAACGATAGAGCGACACTGAGACATTAAAAGTAGCGATAGAGCGACACTGAGACATTAAAAGTAGAGATAGAGCGACACTGAGACATTAAAGTAACGATAGAGCAACACTGAGACATTAAAGTAACGATAGAGCGACACAGACATTAAAGTAGCGATAGAGCGACACTGAGACATTAAAAGTAACGATAGAGCGACACTGAGACATTAAAAGTAGCGATAGAGCGACACTGAGACATTAAAAGTAGAGATAGAGCGACACTGAGACATTAAAGTAACGATAGAGCAACACTGAGACATTAAAGTAACGATAGAGCGACACAGACATTAAAGTAGCGATAGAGCGACACTGAGACATTAAAGTAGCGATAGAGCGACACTGAGACATTAAAGTAACGATAGAGCGACACTGAGACATTAAAGTAACGATAGAGCGACACTGAGACATTAAAGTAGCGATAGAGCGACACTGAGACATTAAAGTAACGATAGAGCGACACTGAGACATTAAAGTAACGATAGAGCGACACTGAGACATTAAAGTAGCGATAGAGCGACACTGAGAGATTAAAGTAGCGATAGAGCGACACTGAGACATTAAAGTAACGATAGAGCGACACTGAGACATTAAAGTAACGATAGAGCGACACTGAGACATTAAAGTAGCGATAGAGCGACACTGAGACATTAAAGTAACGATAGAGCGACACTGAGACATTAAAGTAGCGATAGAGCGACACTGACACATTAAAGTAGCGATAGAGCGACACTGAGACATTAAAGTAACGATAGAGCGACACTGAGACATTAAAGTAGAGATAGAGCGACACTGAGACATTAAAAGTATCGATAGAGCGACACTGAGACATTAAAAGTATCGATAGAGTGACACTGAGACATTAAAAGTAACGATAGAACGACACTGAGACATTAAAAGTAACGATAGAGCGACACAGACATTAAAAGCAGCGATAGAGCGACACTGAGACATTAAAAGCAACGATAGAGCGACACTGATACATTAAAAGCAGCGATAGAAAGACAATGAGACATTAAAAGTAGCGATAGAGCGACACTGAGACATTAAAAGTAACGATAGAGCGACACTGAGACATTAAAAGTAGCGATAGAGCGACACTGAGACATTAAAAGTAACGATAGAGCGACACTGAGACATTAAAAGCAACGATAGAGCGACACTGAGACATTAAAAGTAGAGATAGAACGACACTGAGACATTAAAAGTAGAGACAGAACGACACTGAGACATTAAAAGCAGCGATAAAGCGACACTGAGACATTAAAAGCAACGATAGAGCGGCACTGAGACATTAAAAGCAACGATAGAGCGACACTGAGACATTAAAAGTAGAGATAGAATGACAATGAGACATTAAAAGTAGTGATAGAGCGACACTGAGACATTAAAAGTAGAGATAGAACGACACTGAGACATTAAAAGCAGCGATAGAACGACACTGAGACATTAAAAGCAGAGATAGAACGACACTGAGACATTAAAAGTAACGATAAAGCGACACAGAGACATTAAAAGTAGCGATAGAGCGACACTGAGACATTAAAAGTAACGATAGAGCGACACTGAGACATTAAAGTAACGATAGAATGACACTGAGACATTAAAAGTAATGATAGAGCGAAACTGAGACATTAAAAGTATCGATAGAGCGACACTGAGACATTAAAAGTAGCGATAGAGCGACACTGAGACATTAAAGTAACGATAGAGCGGCACTGAGACATTAAAAGCAACGATAGAGCGACACTGAGACATTAAAAGTAGAGATAGAATGACAATGAGACATTAAAAGTAGTGATAGAGCGACACTGAGACATTAAAAGTAGAGATAGAACGACACTGAGACATTAAAAGCAGCGATAGAACGACACTGAGACATTAAAAGCAGAGATAGAACGACACTGAGACATTAAAAGTAACGATAAAGCGACACAGAGACATTAAAAGTAGCGATAGAGCGACACTGAGACATTAAAAGTAACGATAGAGCGACACTGAGACATTAAAGTAACGATAGAATGACACTGAGACATTAAAAGTAATGATAGAGCGAAACTGAGACATTAAAAGTATCGATAGAGCGACACTGAGACATTAAAAGTAGCGATAGAGCGACACTGAGACATTAAAGTAACGATAGAGCGACACTGAGATATTAAAAGTAGCGATAGAGCGGCACTGAGACATTAAAAGTAACGATAGAGCGACACTGAGACATTAAAAGTATCGAGACATTAAAAGTAACGATAGAGCGACACTGAGACATTAAAAGCAGCGATAGAGCGACACTGAGACATTAAAAGTAGCGATAGAACGACACTGAGACATTAAAAGTAACGATAGAGCTACACTGAGACATTAAAAGTATCGAGACATTAAAAGTAACGATAGAGCGACACTGAGACATTAAAAGTATCGAGACTTTAAAAGTAACGATAGAGCGACACTGAGACATTAAAAGTAGCGATAGAGCGACACTGAGACATTAAAAGTAACGATAGAGCGACACTGAGACATTAAAAGTAGCGATAGAACGACACTGAGACATTAAAAGTATCGATAGAGCGACACTGAGACATTAAAAGTAGCGATAGAGACACTGAGACATTAAAAGTATCGATGGAGCGACACTGAGACATTAAAAGTAGCGATGGAACGACACTGAGACATTAAAAGTAGCGATGGAACGACACTGAGACATTAAAAGTATCGATAGAGCGACACTGAGACATTAAAAGTAACGATAGAGCGACACTGAGACATTAAAAGTAACGATAGAGCGACACTGAGACATTAAAAGTAGCGATAGAGCGACACTGAGACATTAAAAGTAACGATAGAGCGACACTGAGACATTAAAAGTATCGATAGAGTGACACTGAGACATTAAAAGTAACGATAGAGCGACACTGAGACATTAAAGTAACGATAGAACGACACTGAGACATTAAAAGTAGCGATAGAGCGGCACTGAGACATTAAAAGTAACAACAGAGCGACACTGAGACATTAAAAGTATCGAGACATTAAAAGTAGCGATAGAGCGACACTGAGACATTAAAAGTAGCGATAGAACGACACTGAGACATTAAAAGTAGCAATAGAGCGACACTGAGACATTAAAAGTAACGATAGAGCGTCACTGAGACATTAAAAGTATCGAGACATTAAAAGTAGCGATAGAGCGACACAGACATTAAAAGTAGCGATAGAGCTACACTGAGACATTAAAAGCAACGATAGAGCGACACTGAGACATTAAAAGTAGCGATAGAGCGACACAGACATTAAAAGTAGCGATAGAGTGACACTGAGACATTAAAGTAACGATAGAACGACACTGAGACATTAAAAGTAGCGATAGAGCGGCACTGAGACATTAAAAGTAACAACAGAGCGACACTGAGACATTAAAAGTATCGAGACATTAAAAGTAGCGATAGAGCGACACTGAGACATTAAAAGTAGCGATAGAACGACACTGAGACATTAAAAGTAGCAATAGAGCGACACTGAGACATTAAAAGTAACGATAGAGCGTCACTGAGACATTAAAAGTATCGAGACATTAAAAGTAGCGATAGAGCGACACAGACATTAAAAGTAGCGATAGAGCTACACTGAGACATTAAAAGCAACGATAGAGCGACACTGAGACATTAAAAGTAGCGATAGAGCGACACAGACATTAAAAGTAGCGATAGAGTGACACTGAGACATTAAAAGCAACGATAGAGCGACACTGAGACATTAAAAGTAGCGATAGAGTGACACTGAGACATTAAAAGCAACGATAGAGCGACACTGAGACATTAAAAGCAACGATAGAGCGACACTGAGACATTAAAAGTAGCGACAGAACGACATTGAGACATTAAAAGTATCGATAGAGCGACACTGAGACATTAAAAGTAGCGATAGAGCGACACTGAGACATTAAAAAGTAGCGACAGAGCGACACTGAGACATTAAAAGTAGCGATAGAACAACACTGAGACATTAAAAGTATCGAGACATTAAAAGTAGCGATAGAGCGACACTGAGACATTAAAAAGTAGCGATAGAGCGACACTGAGACATTAAAAGTAGCGATAGAACAACACTGAGACATTAAAAGTATCGAGACATTAAAAGTAGCGATAGAACGACACTGAGACATTAAAAGTATCGAGACATTAAAAGTAACGATAGAGCGACACTGAGACATTAAAAGTATTGAGACATTAAAAGTAACGATAGAGCGTCACTGAGACATTAAAAGTATCGAGACATTAAAAGTAGTGATAGAGCGACACAGACATTAAAAGCAACGATAGAGCGACACTGAGACATTAAAAGCAACGATAGAGCGACACTGAGACATTAAAGTAATGATAGAGCGACACTGAGACATTAAAAGTATCGATAGAGCGACACTGAGACATTAAAAGTAGCGATAGAGCGACACTGAGACATTAAAGTAACGATAGAGCGACACTGAGACATAAAAGTAACGATAGAACGACACTGAGACATTAAAAGTATCGATAGAGCGACACTGAGACATTAAAAGTAGTGATAGAGCGACACTGAGACATTAAAAGTAACGATAGAGCGACACTGAGACATTAAAGTAACGATAGAATGACACTGAGACATTAAAAGTAATGATAGAGCGAAACTGAGACATTAAAAGTATCGATAGAGCGACACTGAGACATTAAAAGTAGCGATAGAGCGACACTGAGACATTAAAGTAACGATAGAACGACACTGAGATATTAAAAGTAGCGATAGAGCGGCACTGAGACATTAAAAGTAACGATAGAGCGACACTGAGACATTAAAAGTATCGAGACATTAAAAGTAACGATAGAGCGACACTGAGACATTAAAAGTAGCGATAGAGCGACACTGAGACATTAAAAGTAGCGATAGAACGACACTGAGACATTAAAAGTAACGATAGAGCTACACTGAGACATTAAAAGTATCGAGACATTAAAAGTAACGATAGAGCGACACTGAGACATTAAAAGTATCGAGACTTTAAAAGTAACGATAGAGCGACACTGAGACATTAAAAGTAGCGATAGAGCGACACTGAGACATTAAAAGTAACGATAGAGCGACACTGAGACATTAAAAGTAGCGATAGAACGACACTGAGACATTAAAAGTATCGATAGAGCGACACTGAGACATTAAAAGTAGCGATAGAGACACTGAGACATTAAAAGTATCGATGGAGCGACACTGAGACATTAAAAGTAGCGATGGAACGACACTGAGACATTAAAAGTAGCGATGGAACGACACTGAGACATTAAAAGTATCGATAGAGCGACACTGAGACATTAAAAGTAACGATAGAGCGACACTGAGACATTAAAAGTAACGATAGAGCGACACTGAGACATTAAAAGTAGCGATAGAGCGACACTGAGACATTAAAAGTAACGATAGAGCGACACTGAGACATTAAAAGTATCGATAGAGTGACACTGAGACATTAAAAGTAACGATAGAGCGACACTGAGACATTAAAGTAACGATAGAACGACACTGAGACATTAAAAGTAGCGATAGAGCGGCACTGAGACATTAAAAGTAACAACAGAGCGACACTGAGACATTAAAAGTATCGAGACATTAAAAGTAGCGATAGAGCGACACTGAGACATTAAAAGTAGCGATAGAACGACACTGAGACATTAAAAGTAGCAATAGAGCGACACTGAGACATTAAAAGTAACGATAGAGCGTCACTGAGACATTAAAAGTATCGAGACATTAAAAGTAGCGATAGAGCGACACAGACATTAAAAGTAGCGATAGAGCTACACTGAGACATTAAAAGCAACGATAGAGCGACACTGAGACATTAAAAGTAGCGATAGAGCGACACAGACATTAAAAGTAGCGATAGAGTGACACTGAGACATTAAAAGCAACGATAGAGCGACACTGAGACATTAAAAGCAACGATAGAGCGACACTGAGACATTAAAAGTAGCGACAGAACGACATTGAGACATTAAAAGTATCGATAGAGCGACACTGAGACATTAAAAGTAGCGATAGAGCGACACTGAGACATTAAAAAGTAGCGATAGAGCGACACTGAGACATTAAAAGTAGCGATAGAACAACACTGAGACATTAAAAGTATCGAGACATTAAAAGTAGCGATAGAACGACACTGAGACATTAAAAGTATCGAGACATTAAAAGTAGTGATAGAGCGACACAGACATTAAAAGTAGCGATAGAGTGACACTGAGACATTAAAAGCAACGATAGAGCGACACTGAGACATTAAAAGCAACGATAGAGCGACACTGAGACATTAAAGTAACGATAGAGCGACACTGAGACATTAAAAGTATCGATAGAGCGACACTGAGACATTAAAAGTAGCGATAGAGCGACACTGAGACATTAAAGTAACGATAGAGCGACACTGAGACATAAAAGTAACGATAGAACGACACTGAGACATTAAAAGTATCGATAGAGCGACACTGAGACATTAAAAGTAGTGATAGAGCGACACTGAGACATTAAAAAGTATCGATAGAGCGACACTGAGACATTAAAAGTAACGATAGAGCGACACTGAGACATTAAAGTAACGATAGAGCGACACTGAGACGTTAAAAGTAACGATAGAGCGACACTGAGACATTAAAGTAACGATAGAGCGACACTGAGACATTAAAGTAACGATAGAGCGACACTGAGACATTAAAAGTAGCGATAGAGCGACACAGACATTAAAAGTAGCGATAGAGCGACACTGAGACATTAAAAGTATCGATAGAGCGACATTGAGACATTAAAGTAACGATAGAGCAACACTGAGACATTAAAGTAACGATAGAGCGACACTGAGACATTAAAAGTAGCGATAGAGTGACACTGAGACATTAAAAGTAGCGATAGAGCGACACTGAGACATTAAAAGTAGCGATAGAGCGACACTGAGACATTAAAGTAACGATAGAACGACACTGAGACATTAAAAGTATCGATAGAGCGACACTGAGACATTAAAAGTAACGATAGAGCGACACTGAGACATTAAAAGTAGCGATAGAGCGACACTGAGACATTAAAAGTAGAGATAGAGCGACAATGAGACATTAAAGTAACAATAGAGCAACACTGAGACATTAAAGTAACGATAGAGCGACACAGACATTAAAGTAGCGATAGAGCGACACTGAGACATTAAAGTAGCGATAGAGCGACACTGAGACATTAAAGTAACGATAGAGCGACACTGAGACATTAAAGTAACGATAGAGCGACACTGAGACATTAAAGTAGCGATAGAGCGACACTGAGACATTAAAGTAACGATAGAGCGACACTGAGACATTAAAGTAGCGATAGAGCGACACTGAGACATTAAAGTAGCGATAGAGCGACACTGAGACATTAAAGTAACGATAGAGCGACACTGAGACATTAAAGTAGAGATAGAGCGACACTGAGACATTAAAAGTATCGATAGAGCGACACTGAGACATTAAAAGTAGCGATAGAGCGACACTGAGACATTAAAAGTAGAGACAGAGCGACACT
Source organism: Coreius guichenoti (assembly GCA_039654105.1). NCBI lineage: Eukaryota > Metazoa > Chordata > Actinopteri > Cypriniformes > Gobionidae > Coreius > Coreius guichenoti. The sequence goes on from CM077181.1 coordinate 528,252, forward strand.
GAGACATTAAAGTAACGATAGAGTGACACTGAGACATTAAAGTAACGATAGAGCGACACTGAGACATTAAAGTAGCGATAGAGCGACACTGAGACATTAAAGTAACGATAGAGCGACACTGAGACATTAAAGTAGCGATAGAACGACACTGAGACATTAAAAGTAGCGATAGAACGACACTGAGACATTAAAAGTAGAGATAGAACGACACTGAGACATTAAAGTAGCGATAGAGCGACACAGACATTAAAAGTAGCGATAGAGCGACACTGAGACATTAAAAGTATCGATAGAGCTACACTGAGACATTAAAAGTATCGATAGAGCGACACTGAGACATTAAAAGTAGCGATAGAGTGACAAAAACTTTCACTGAATACATTCATAATAGTACACTATATCATGCTAAACAGATCATGTGCAATAATGCATGACAGTTTCAACTGAATGTACATTAACTATTGATTTGTTTTATAATCTAATAGTGTTTATTAAACATTATTAGATTATACAATAATGTTAAAGTAAGTTTCTATTTGTATGTTATATTAGTAGTGTTTCCCTGTCTCTGCGGCTGAAGGAATCGGCCGGGTCAGAATTCCTGTGGGATTATTATCCGGTCGCGTGGCAGAGAGACGAGCGACTGACAGGCGTAAAGAGAAACAGGTGCTCTGTGTTCGGCTGTATTTATAGCTCTCGCTTCCCTTCGTTAGACGACCTAATTAGCGGTCAGAAGTTAAAAGTTAATGTGCTTAGAATGGAAGTACAAAAGATTTCAATTTAGTTTGTGTAGAGATCGTCAAAAAGGACTCAAATTCAGACTTGAGGCTGATGTTATGTGCATGGATACATAATGAATTATTCAAATTAATTATTCAAATGTTTATTAATCCCTTTAATGATCATGCATGTATAACATCAGCTTCAAGCAAGTTTGGTTATTAGTCATTTTGTTTGTGTATGAGAAGAAAGTCGGTGTGTTGGCGTGACGGGATGCATCTCTGCTCCAGAGGGAGAATGATTACGTCAGCTGGCGCTGAAAAGAAGAAAAATTGATACAGCCAGATGTGGCCGACAACTGCACGCACAGAGCGAGAGTGAGGCGAGGAGAGGGGCGGACAGCGCCGTGGGAGAGCGAAGCAGACGCGTTCTGAGGTTCTGTCAGAGTTGTGCCGTGACAGCAGCTTATTATACCATTAAAGCCGCTCACATGTAAACCAAACACTTCCAGAGACGCACACATGTATTTGAGTGTCCTTACACAACTCACACACACACACACAGAGCGCTTAAGACGGCAAGAGTAGTGTCCGTTTCTGATTTAAACACGAGCGTAACAAACAGGCCCTTCAGCTGTGAAATATCTGATATGGAGCGCAACTGGAGCTTGTCCACTTTTAACTTTGTTTCATCTTCAGTTACGATCTTATATTAAGAACCGCTTCCTTTATAAAAATGGATTTTGAAAGGTGAAGTGAGTCATTGAACATGAAACAAATAAAGTTCATACTTTGTGTGGGAATCAACCTTCGGCCGTCGTATTAGGTAGTATTTTAAATCCAAAAATGACACACATCACTTTTAAAACATAAATTGAATGTTATTTAGGTCATTTATTAACCCTCTGGTGCTCTTCGGTCACTTTAGACCAAAAACATGTACGTTTAATTTTTTTTTTTTGTATTTCATCTGAATGTTATGACACTTGATGACTGTTGTGGCACTTGCTGTGTGAACACACAAAATTGTGGACATGATTCGAAAAGGTTAAATGGTCCCAAAAATGACTGACATAGAAATAAATGGGAAATAATAAAAAAATAAAATACACAGAAGTTTTTTTGGGGTACAATCTACAAATCAGAAAAAACACACAGCAATGAAGGGGTTAATTACAAAAATTCGGGGAAGAAATTGTGGACATGATTTGAAAAGGTTAAATGGCCCCAAAAATGATTAATAATTTTTTTTAAAATAAAATACACACAATTTTTGGGGGGAGGGGGAGGGGGAGGGGGGGGGGGGGTGGGCAATCTACAAATGAGCCATGATGCAGAAAAACACACAGCAATGAAGGGGTTAATTGGAAAAAAAATTTAAACTTTTTTTATTGATTAAATAATTGTATTGTACACTGTACTGGTAATTTTATGCCAGGACATTATCCAGTAATTTTACGTTTAATTTTTTACATTTTGTACTTTGATGACTGTTGTGGCACTTGCTGTGTGAACACAAAAAATTGTGGACATGATTTGAAACGGTTAAATTGTCTCAAAAATGACTGACATAGAAATAAATGGGAAATAAAAAATAATTAAAATACAGAATTTTTGGGGGTACAATCTACAAATCAGCCATGATGCAGAAACACGCAGCAATGAAGGGGTTAATTGAAACAAATTACAAAAATTAGGGAAATATTTTTTTATTTGAACATGATTCGAAAATGTTAAATGGTCCCAAAAATGATTAATTAAAAACAAATGAATAAAATACACTAACATTTTTTTGGGGGGGGGGGTACAATCTACAAATCAGCCATGATGCAGAAAACACACAGCAATGAAGGGGTTAATTTTTTTTTTATACAAAAATTAGAACAAAAAAATATGGATTAGATAATTGTATTGTACACTGCAAAAATAAAAAATAAAAACAGAAAATGTACGGGTAATTTTCTTCCAGGACATTATCCAGTAATTTCCATTAACCCTTAAAACACAACCTAATGTTGTTCAAAATACAGTTGTGGGGGGAAAATAGATCATAATAATTGCATAAATATTACTCAGCACCCTAACATTCTCTCAAAATGCTAAATATAAAATAAAAAATATTATTGAACAAAAATATATTATACTGGGGGGGGGGGGGAGTTGCATTTGAGGTGTTCGGCCACTTTTGACTTTTGTGTGAGTGTGTGACAGAGGGTTAAACAACGTCTTTTCAAAGTACACGAAGACTGCGTGTGTTCAAGCGCTCAGGCTGATCCGCCGTCTGTGTTTCAGGTGTTCTGGAGATCAGGACGGTTTCTGAGGGCGGCGTGTTGGCCATAAAAGGACTGAAGAGCCAGTTTTATATCTCCATGAGCCGCACCGGAACGTTACAGGGCAAAGTATAAACCCTAGCATCTTTAATCCGATGTTTGTGTGCGCGTGTGTGAGAGTGTGTGTGTGTGTATGAGAGTGTGTGTGTGAGAGTGTGTTTATATCTCCATGAGCCGCACCGGAACGTTACAGGGCAAAGTATAAACCCTAACATCTTTAATCCGATGTTTGTGTGCGCGTGTAAGAGTGTGTGTGTGAGAGTGTGTGTGCGTGTGTGAGAGTGTGTGTGTGTGTGTGTATGAGAGTGTGTGTGTGAGAGTGTGTGTGTGAGTGTGTGTGTGTGAGAGTGTGTGTGCGTGTGTGAGAGTGTGTGTGTGTGTGTATGAGAGTGTGTGTGTGAGAGTGTGTGTGTGAGTATGTGTGTGAGAGTGTGTGTGTGAGTGTGTGTGTGAGTGTGTGCGTGCACGTGTGTGAGAGAGTGTGTGTATGTTTGTGAGAGTGTGTGACTGTGTGTGTGTGTGCGTGTAAGTGTGTGTACGTGTGAGTGTGTGAGTGAGTGTGTGTGTGTATGCGTGTGTGAGTGTGTGTGTGAGAGTGTGTGAGTGTGTGCGAGTGTTCATGTGTGTGTTCATGTGTGTGAGTGTGTGCGAGTGTTCATGTGTTCATGTGTGTGTGAGTGTGTGTGAGTGTGTGTGAGAGTGTGCTCATGTGTGTGCGAGTGTGTGTGTGAGTGTGTGCGAGTCTGTGTGAGAATGTGCGAGTGTGTGTGAGAGTGTGTGCATGTGTGTGCGAGTGTGTGCATGTGCATGTGTGTGTGCGAGTGCGTGTGTGTGAGTGTGTGTGAGAGTGTGTGAGTGTGTACAAGTGTGTGCATGTATGTGCGAGTGTGTGCAAGTGTGCGTGAGTGTGTGAGTGTGTGCATGTGTGTGAGAGTGTGCGTGAAAGTGTGTGCATGTGTGTGTAGTATAAAACCCAACCTCTTTAATCCGATTGCAGCCAATGCATTCTCATGTTTAAGAGCAAATGAAATGAGCAAATGTCGTACCTGTTTTCTCCTCTCCTGAACAGAAAGACTACAACGACAGCTGCAACTTCAAAGAAGTGTTTTTAGAGAACTACTACACCGCGTACTCCTCCGTCAGAAAGACTAAAGACGGCAAAGAGATGTTCATCGCGCTGTCTAAAAACGGCCGGCCGCTGAAAGGAAAGAAGACGAGGAGAGAGAGCATCACCTCTCACTTCATCCCTCGAAAGTGCAGGGAAGACGAGAAGAACCCGGCGTGAAGCGATTGATGCATGCGAGATCACTGTCATGAAGGATAAAACATTCATGCTTTCTTTCCTCGCCACTCACACACGAGGACTCATGTAAACAACAGCTATAAATACTCGTCTGTGTTTTGAGATTTATATTTTTTATATTTTTTAGAGAGAATAAGTCTATGTTTCTGTTCACTGCACTTTCACCATTAGAGCCATTAAGACTGAAAACACCAAATCAACACAGCAATGCATTTATACCAACGATCAGTGTGTGTGTACGACACAATATCACACACACACACGCACCATTCAGTTTTTCTTTTCATTTAGTTTGAGACATTCCGTTCTTGTTTCCATTTTCTTTGGGTTTGGCATTATTTGCAGTTTTTGAGTGTGTGTGTGAGTGTGTGTGAGTGAGTGAGTGTGTGTGAGAGTGTATGAGTGTGTGTGTGAGTGTGTGTGAGAGTGCGTGTGTGTGTGTGAGTGAGGGTGTGTGTGTGAGAGTGTGCGCGTGTGTGAGTGAGAGTGTGCGCGTGTGAGTGAGTGTGAGAGTGCGTGAGTGAGTGCGTGTCAGAGTGCGTGAGTGTGTGTGTGAGTGAATGTGTGTGTGTGTGAGAGTGAGTGAGAGTGCGTGAGTGTGTATGTGAGTGCGTGTGTGTATGTGTGTGTAAGTGTGTGCATGTGAGTGTTTGCGAGTGTGTGTGTGTGCGTGCGTGTGTGCGTGTGAATGTATTTGAGAGTGAGTGTGTGTGTGTGAGCATGAGTGTGTGTGTGTTTGTCAGAGTGTGAGAGAGAGAGTGTGTGCGAGTCTGTGTGAGTGTGTGTGTGTGAATGTGTGTGTTTGTCTGAGTGTGTGTGTGAGAGTGTGAGTGTGTGTGAGAGTGTGTGCGTGTGTGTGTGTGTCATTATTGATCTTCATATAGAGACACTTTCACCGCCCAGTCATTTGTCAAACACATTAATGGTGAAATGGCTTTAACGTGGGAGTGTATTAGTTTCCTCACAATCACTCAGTGCTGTAATGTGATTGTGTCCATGTGTCGTTGTGTGTTATTTATGATATTTATATGTGTGCCGCTGGCTCTGAAATAATCGTCTGTATTCTGGATCGCTGTACTGCAAACTCTCACACAGAGATCGCAGGAGTTTATATTGTGCTGCTAGAATACTAAGTGAAATCTGAGGTTTTATATGATTATAGATCAATCTCAATAAAACATGTATGTACCTTTCTCTGGAGTGGCGTGTTCTGAGATCTTCACCTTCATCTGGACAGCTCTGCAAAACACAGATCATCAGCTTTACTACATCTGATATCTTTCTCTGTTTGACACTGATCGGCCAGTTGTTAATCTCGAGAAGATAAGTTACTGACTGAACACTGATCTCCATAATGGTGATGACGCAGTGATTGACAGGGATTTTTTGTGTTTATTTCACAGTAATATTCAGTGTTTTACAGTAAGACCTTCTTATAGAAGCATACTTAGTATGTCATAATATTGACTTTTCGTAAAATTTTTGTAAAATCTCAAATATGTCGTAAAAAATCTTTTTTATGTCGTAATTATTAAATCCATGATTTTTTTTTCTTATGTGGCTGAAATGGGCTTCCATACCTTCCAGTTAAATCTCCGTTATCTCAGTGATTTCATCTCTCGTATAACGATACACTCTCTTCAACACGCATAGTAAAATTAATTGCACTCTAATCAACACTTAATCGTCATATATTCATGTATTCATTGATTAGATAAGTAGTGTTGCTCAGTCCTCAGTGTTTGTGTACATGTCGTTTCTTTTGTATGTTGTATTTTATCCTGATCGATGGAGATAGCTTCAGGGATTGAGCGAAACATGATTCTCATGAGGTGAACGAGACACACACACACTCTCTCACACACACACACACACACACCCTCCTCTGACCCAAACACAGTGAGAGTAAGATGAGCTCTTCTGCCAAGTCACGCAAAGTTGGTTTTAGCGTATAAACGTGAATGTAAACACACTCTCACTGAGCGGCGGCGGACGCGCCTCACACTAAAAACCACATCATTAATTTATCAGATCAAATGTTTGATTCGGATCCATCTGGACCTTCCGTGTGTTTCATCACCGTCTGTGAACGGATCTCACAATCACAGGTCATCTCATGTCTTGATCATATGTCCTGCATCTCTCTGATAAACGACTCTCGCGTTCATCTGCCGTTTGTTTGCTTGTTTGTTGGTCATGCGGCCGAAAGCCTTCAGCACAGAGCATGAGTTCAGCATGTTTAAGTCCAAATCAAATCAAAAGCATGGGCGGTTCTGGCAGCGTAACAGTGGACACGTCGATTGAGTTTTATCAAAGCTTTGGATCTAAACGAGACCAGATAAAGTCTAAAACAACACAGAGATTGAACACATATGGGCGAATCGCTCGAGACCGAGA
>CM077181.1:540000-555000 GCA_039654105.1 Coreius guichenoti
TCATTAAGGGCAAAATTAGCCATACAGACCAAAACCACTTTTTGTACCAGGCTGTAAACTAAATATTTTTTTCTGCTGTAAAGTTGGGCATTTTAACATGGGGGAGATACAGATTTGACTCCCTTTTGGAGCCTGTCTCTAGCGGCCAGTTGATGAATTGGAGTTTAAGTCACTTCCGTGTTGGCTTCAAGAGAGAGGGAGGTTGCCGCTTGTTTAATACACACACCATTTTATTGGTAAAAGGCCAATTGGGCAGAAACAGGCTGGAGACAGCAAACTGCACAATCTTTTTTTACGCATATTCACTTTGCCGATAACAAAACAATGGAAAAAGTGGATGGAAACTTGGCATCTATGGTCCATGAAGAACCTTTAACATCCACTGAATCTTTCAATTACACAAAAGGTTCTTTATAGTGAAAAAAAAAGGTCTTTACACACAAAAAAAATGGTTCTTTTAAGAACTGATCACTGAAAGGTACTTTGAGGATCCAAAAATGGTTCTTCTATGGCATCGCTGTGAAAAAAACCCTTGTGGAAGCCTTGTTTTTAATAGAGGTTGATGGCATTTATCCCTGTATCTGTGATGGAGTGTCTCTCCACTGACTCAAGAGGATCTTGTATCGTTCATGTCGGATCACATGAGTGTTATTGTCTTCATCTGAATCTGCTGTGATCAGCCAAACAGCCTCATTCATCCTCACCACAAACAGATGCTGACAATCTAAACGCATTAAAGGCAAACGGTTCGTTTACGATCAGCGCAGACTGTGTGAGTCCAGATGCATTAATCAGACGTCCCCTCACAGACGGCCGGAGCTCCAGACTCTTGGGAAAAGATGGAGTTCTGAAGACTCAGTTTAATCTGGAGCATCCGCAGGTCTTTCTGCAGGGATTCAGCCGTGTCATTGGGAAAAGTGACTCTGGCTTTGAGCTCTTCATATATTTCTCCAGAGTGACGGTAGAGATGAGAGGAAGACTCGTCCAGATTCTCCTCACACGTCACTGGCCAATCAACCTGAAACAAATGGTGTATTAAAGCAATACGCCCCTTTGGCACAAATTTCATAAAATTTTTCCCACAATTTTACATTTTCAGAAAAACCTACTTTTTCATACTGCTCCTGGACCGTCGCTACGATTTTCACAAAAATTGGACCAGATCATCTTCAGACCATGCTGACAAAATATTATGGAATTCAAGTTGATTCGTCAAACCGTTCTCGAATAACGTGCGAACGAATTCGATAAAAAGCACGCCAAAATGAACGCAAGGCTATATGTCCGCAATGCTTTAGCGAATTCAAACCAAACTTGGTGTATGTTATGAAAACCATGACCTGAGGGTACCTGCACAGTTTCGGCACAGTGCCACCTAGTGGTCAGGAGATATGAAAATGGCAATTTTTGCTTATAACTTCTGAACGGTTTGGCCAAAAATCACAAAACTGGTCTCTTTAGATTCGGTGCAGCATGCAGAGTCGGACAATACCCAATTTTGAATACCATTTGGAATTTTTCCGTAAAATGCTATATTTTATGAACGCGTTGGCGTATCGTTATTATACTTAGTAAGAGTCATCGGCACCATGCCCAGAAGGTACTCAAAAAGTTGAGACAGTGCTACCTTGTTGTCAAATATTATAATGAAATTTCAAATGCTAATAGCTTTTGATTAAATTAGCCTATTGTAATGAAACTAATTCACACACAATCTTAATAGATTTCTTTGGGTCATGCCGAGAACATATACCAATTTTGCCATAGTCGGCCGAACTTAGTTTGAAAGGAGGAGTTTGAAAACACAGTTTTTTAAAATACACCGTAAAGCACTGTACATATATAGAATGTCTTAATTAAGATTAAACAAGTTATGGAGTGGATCTCAAAAACTCATGATAATGTCACATTTCAGCCCAAAATCCAGAGCTTTTTTAAAATAGTTTAATTTTGCATTATTACAAAATAAGGCCTATTTTACGACCAAGTAAGATGTTTCGCACTGTGATATTATTTTCATGAAAATGCATCATACAACAATATAACACTAGCATAAGTTATACAGGAACAAATACTACCATGACGTGTACATACTTTGCATTACTTTATATCATTTTTTTTTTTAAATCTGTTTTGTTTTAGATTCATGAGAATTTGAAGGGAAAACGTGCAGGATTGTCATAATGTCACAATGCAAAAGTTTTCCATTAGGTCCATCATATTTTAAATTAATATAAATATAATAATTTATCATTTTGACCAGTGTATTTTCTTTAAAAAAAAAGGTTTAAATGTGAGGTTTATCATTTTATAAAAACAAAACATGTGTTTTTTTAAACTTTAAATGTTTAAATAGCCGTTTTTACAGTCATTTTACCCAACCAAAATGGTATTTATTTTATTTGCCAGAGGTCTTAAAAGCCTTAAATTTGATTGTAAAACACCTGCAGATAACACGATATATAACGTTTACGTTAATACGTTAAAGTTAACGCTATCACTTCCGTTGTTATGCTAATTTTGAACATCTGAAGGCTTGTTTCGAGTTACCTCAGAAGTTTTGGCGCGATTTCGAGAGAAATTTTGGCTCGCTTTCATCATTTAATGTCACATACATTAAAAAATTATCGTTAAATTAGCTGCTTTATTCTGATTAATGGTCATTTGAACCCACCAGTCCTTGAGATTGAATAAATTCGTCCAGGGAGCAAATGTTCTTCTGTTTCTCCATCTCAAACAAGCGTCCGCGTCTGTTGCTATGGTACCCGCCGGCGCTCTTCCTGCTTCCTCGAGCGCGTGAGTGTTTCCGGTACGCAGTGCACACGTGGGATTGTTGTCGTCTCTTTTACAGTCTATGGTGTGTGTGGACGCGATGTCGGAGGATCAGGACCGCGCTGCCGGGGAGAGGAGCTCTCTGAGCGGCCTGCTGCTCGCCTCGCACGCCCCGCTGGATGACGCGCAGCGCGCGGGCCGGATGAAGTGCTCGCGGTGCGGCGCGTCGCGCATGTTCTACTGCTACAGCTGCTGTGCGCTGGTCGGGCTGGAGCCGCGGGACGTTCCGAGCGTCAAGGTCCGTGGAAACATCACATTCTAGGAACAGATTTTCTTAAGTGGGACGCAAAAGGAGATGTTTTGAAGATCATGTATTTATACATTCTATGAAAGTAATTGAGGACTGATGCTGCTCCAAAAATGACAAAAATAACAATAAGAAACTGACATTTAAAAGTGCAATGTATAGTATTTATGAGGATCTATTGACAGAAATGCAATATATTTTACATAACTATGTTTTCAGTGGTGTATAAAGACGGATATGTTTTTATTACCTTAGAATGAGCCATTTCTATCCACACACCGTGGGTCCCCTTACAGTGAAGCCGCCATTTTGCACCACCATGTTCCTACAGTAGCCCTAAAGGGACAAACTGCTCTACAGAGCGCTAGTCACTCTCTGTGTTGGCCCCTTAGCTTCTCTATGTGCTCCGAAAGGGAGGGATGAGCGATTGCAATTCACAACCTCACCACTAGATGGCACTAAAATTCACACACTGCACCTTTAAGTCATAAGAAAGTACTTAAATTTACCTGAATTTTCCAGAACTGAAAGTCACTACGAATTCAGAATTGACCATTCTTATTGAATATTGTAGTATTTATTATAAATGAATCGGTGCACATCATTATTGTTTTAATAATCTTGAATCAGAATAACTTCATCTCTTCTCTGATGACGAGGACGGGGCAACCTGTCACTCACATGAGATCCACCAATAGCAAACCATAACCATCGCCATCCAATCAATTCCCCACAGCCAAAATCAAGCCCCGCCCTACATTTGTTTGAGAAGCGTTTTACTCGGATATAGACCTTATTCGCCAAAGAAACGTGTACATAGCCATCTTTAGAATTTTGTTTTTGGACTTCCGTTTTAGCAATAGCTCTGTATATTTCTATGGCATCACTGTCGAAGAATAATTCGCTGGTGAAGTGGATTTACTTATTGCAGATTTAATGAAAGGCTGCTGTGAGACTTCAGTGTAAACGCCCACTGCTGCGATTGGCTGCTGTGAGACATTAGTGTAAACGTCCACTGCTGTGATTGGCAGCTGTGAGACTTCAGTGTAAACGCCCACTGCTGCGATTGGCTGCTGTGAGACTTCAGTGTAAACGCCCACTGCTGTGATTGGCTGCTGTGAGACATTAGTGTAAACGTCCACTGCTGTGATTGGCTGCTGTGAGACTTCAGTGTAAACGCCCACTGCTGCAATTGGCTGCTGTGAGACTTCAGTGTAAACGCCCACCGCTGTGATTGGCTGCTGTGAGACTTCAGTGTAAACGCCCACTGCTGCGATTGGCTACTGTGAGACATTAGTGTAAACGTCCACTGCTGTGAGACTTCAGTGTAAACGCCCACTGCTGCGATTGGCTGCTGTGAGACTTCAGTGTAAACGCCCACCGCTGTGATTGGCTGCTGTGAGACATTAGTGTAAACGTCCACTGCTGTGATTGGCTGCAGTGAGACTTCAGTGTAAACGTCCACTGCTGTGATTGGCTGCTGTGAGACAGTGTAAACGTCCACTGCTGTGATTGGCTGCTGTGAGACTTCAGTGTAAACGCCCACTGCTGCGATTGACTGCTGTAAGACTTCAGTGTAAACGCCCACCGCTGTGATTGGCTGCTGTGAGACTTCAGTGTAAACGCCCACTGCTGCGATTGGCTGCTGTGAGACATTAGTGTAAACGTCCACTGCTGTGATTGGCTGCTTTGAGACATTAGTGTAAACGTCCACTGCTGTGATTGGCTGCTGTGAGACATTAGTGTAAACGTCCATTGCTGTGATTGGCTGCTTTGAGACATTAGTGTAAATGCCCACTGCTGTGATTGGCTGACATCTATGCATATGAAATAGCTAGTATTACATGTGGAACTCTCTTGAGAATTTTTAGCACGTTTTTACTATTACAGTTCTCAAGGTTAACTAATCGTGAAAAGTGTTGATTATAGCATTATATTTAGATCTATGGCATTATATTCAGGTCGTGGCCTGAAATATATACGTCACGGTAGCTCATCAACGCCATATAAGGAGAAGCAGAAATCTCATTGGTTCTTGCATGAGGCGTATTTAAATGTGCACAAATGGAGCTGTTATGATGTTAATTTGTAGACCAACCCAATTACTCATTGTTGAATTAACTGTGTTGCAATTATGAGTAAATTAAGGTTTGTGGTGAACATTACTGGAACAGACTTGAACATTTTGGCCTTCGACATAAAAGTTACTCAATAAATCCAAAACCCACAGGAAACTCGTGGCTGCCAAACGCTCATTCCTTCCATAGATTTAGAATACAAAATGATTTGAGAGTCAGTTCATCATGTGAATAAACGCTTCACATTCCACGGAAAAAGAAACATAGAAACGCTCCAAGCGTTTGGAGTGGTTTTTCTGAAGCGCATGTTGTGATTGTTAATGAAACGTTTGTCTGCTGTTTTCAGCTGCCGGTGAAGATCGACATCATCAAACACCCCAATGAAGGGGATGGCAAGAGCACGGCAGTGCAGGCCAGACTCCTCGCGCCGCAGGACGTCACCATCTACACGTACCCCTGCATCCCGGAGCTGGACCAGAGCACAGAGAACGTGAGCGAAACCCCCACGAACCCGCTGCGTGCTCAGACCGGCTCGGCTAATACAGCCTGTTCTTCCCACAGATCGTGCTGGTGTTTCCCGGGCCAGATGCGATGACGGTGGAGGAATTATGGGAGTATTTTACAGCCGGTGGAGCACAGAGAGCGAAGAGATTAAAGGCGGCTTCTGAAACACACACCTGCCCGATACAGAGAGTGGTTTTTATCGACAGCACCTGGAACCAAACCACCAGAATCATCACGGATGAACGTCTTCAAGGTGCCAGCAGATTCTCCCTCATCTTTAGGGCTAGTTAAAGGGATAGTTCACCCAAACATGAAAATTATTCCATAATTTACTTTCTTCTTTCAGCTGAAAATAGAGTTATGTTGAAAAATATCCTGGCTCTTCCAAGCTTTATAATGTGAGTGAATAGTACCTGAGGTTTTGAAGCCCAAAAAAGTGCATCCATCCATCATAAAAGTAATCCATACGCCTCCAGTGGGTTAATAAAGGCCTTCTGAAGTGAAGAAAAATATCCATATTTATAACTTTATAAACTATAATCACTAGCTTTAACAATACTTTAAAACGTTAAAAGCAGGTTTTTGTTCTAGAGATGTCATTGTTTCCGCTCCTGTGTTTTCAATAAGATCATTTTAAACCGTAAACTCCTGTTTTCAGTCAAAGGATCCAGTAAGCGAATGCATTCACACAGTCAAATAGCCCTAATGCAGAGAAAACCCGGGTGATTTCATCAGAGATGGCGGTGAGGATAGTATTTTTGTCTGAAAGCACGATCTCTCCTATGCTGTGATTGTTTCAGAGCAGCCCAAGCCGTTTCTCATCGTGCTGTGAAATACAGACTGGCTCAAATCACATGATACGCAAACTACACCTCTCGGATGGATAAAGCAAACCAGTGTCACGCTAGGAAAGTTTTGATGGATGACAATTGTAATCAAGGTGATTACAGTGACATCCAGGAGTCGAGCATTAGGCACACGAGACATCTGTTAATATTGATGCGCAAACAAACGTGTGTGGCGCACTGATCACTATTGAAAATTAGTAAAAATTGGGGGGTGAGGAGGCGCCATTGTGTCAAAAGTGAGGCCCACTGTCTGTGAAAACCCCTGACTTAGGCGTAAGCTTACGCATCTCACGAAAACAACGCAACTCTTTCGTGAACGCATGTACGGCTGTTGCCGGAAGCCAGTGAATATTGTTTATAAAGTTTTAAATATGGATATTTTTCTTGCAAAAACCCATCGCTTCGCTTCAGAAGGCCTTTATTAACCCACTGGTGTCGTATGGATTACTTTTATGATGGATGGATGGATGGATGGATGCATCTTTCAAAAACTCTCTATTCAATGCCACTACAAAGTTGGGAAGAGCAAGGATATTATTTAACTCTTTCCCTGCCATTGACAGAATTGTCCATCTTTCCATGTTTCCACTGTTATACGGTAGGGGGCGCTATTACACATCTCCTGAACGAGTACAGAATCTCCTGATCAAAACACAGGAGAAGAAGAAGCAGAAACGAGCGATATCATACAAAATAACGCATATAAATCAAAACAGCCTAATGTTACTGAATGAGATGTCGCCCCAGGACGAGCTCTAGGACTGAAGCTTTGGGCTGTTGATGGACTCGATTGACTCCATCTGTGTTTGATCATCGCTCTGAATCACATCTGGATGTAGTCTTTGACAAAAACATGATTTTCTCAGCTTTTTGCTCAAAATGTTGCTTTTTTATGAAACTTACCCACATTCAAGTGTTGATAAAAAAGAATGCATGAAGCTAGAATAAAACAGAGGGTCTGTTCTTTCTTTTGATATATTGCATATTCAACAAAATATTCTGGGGGCCATGACATTTTTGTGAAAATGGTCGAAAACTCTGGCAAGGAAAGAGTTAATATGACTTTGCGTTTCTTCTTTCAGCCGAACACAATCATATACACCTAGGATGGCTTGAGGACGAGTAAATTATGGGATCATTTTCAGTTTTGGGTGAATTAACCCTTTAACCCTGGGTCATTCTAAACCCAGGTTAACGGAATCCTGGGTTATCTTGCTTGACGTTTCACATTGCTCATCATAATTTTCCTGAGGTTAACAATGAATCGTGTTTATTCATATGCTGAACATTCGTAAAACTTGGGTTAACATTATTTAATTTAACAGATGAAAACGAGGCTGTGATGGATAGACGTACAGCCTTTACAATGGCACGCATTGTATAAATATCCTAAATCACGTCAGTCACTGTTTTATGGAGTTTTTGTCAAATGAAAGATGTTTCGTCAGCTGAACAATCTTTGTGTTAAACAACAGTACAATCCATTGAACACGCTGTACATCTATTCCTCACAGCCTTGTTTTCATTCCTATCAAAACGCAAATATGGCGCTACCATGACTAAGGTCACGTTTTCTGTCACCATTTTGCACGTGAATATACACCGATCAGGCATAACATTATGACCACCTTCCTAATATTGTGTTGGTCCCCCTTTTTCTGCCAAAACAGCCCTTTCGGCGGTGGACAGGGGTCAGCATGGGCACCCTGACTGGTTTGCGGCTATGCAGCCCCATACGCAACAAACTGCGATGCACTGTGTATTCTGACACCTTTCTATCAGAACTAGCATTAACTTCTTGAGCAATTTGAGCTCCAGTAGCTCGTCTGTTTGATCGGACCACACGGGCCAGCCTTCGCTCCCCACGTGCATCAATGAGCCTTGGCCGCCCATGAACCTGTCACCGGTTCACCACTGTTCCTTCCTTGGAGCACTTTTGATAGATACTGACCACTGCAGACCGGGAACACCCCACAAGAGCTAGTCATAATGTTATGCCTGATCGGTGTAAGGCGTGCGATTGGCTGTCGGTTGCTAAAGCATCTAGTCGTATCATTCGAACACTGCATCATTTCACACTGAACAAGTTTGGCAATGCAGTTTAACAGACCAAAAGCAGCTCTAATGCAGGTTTTCATAACCCTGGGTAAAAAGTGGTGAAACGGGGATTAACCCGGGGTTAAAAGGGGGTTTCAGAACAACAATAAATTAAGCACAAAAGCCCTTTTGAATGTGTTTGTTTGTCTCAGACGTGACATTATTGATGTTATTTCTCTACAGCTTTACCACACGTGGAGCTCAAGAGCAGAAGAACCTGTTTTTGGCGGCATCAGAAAGGCTGTCCGGACACATACCTGGCCACAATAGAGGCCGTTTACTACTTCCTGAAGGACCTGCACACCCACTATTTCTCAGAGTATACGGGAGAATACGACAACCTGCTGTTCTTCTTCTCATTCCTGCATAAACTGATCAATAAAGCCAAACAGGCTGCTGGGAAAGTGTGACAAGGGCGTCAGAAACAATAACTCTTACGTCAGTCTTGTTGGATGCAATGGATGCATTTTTGTCTCACACAATATTTTTATTTACTGATTGGATTTTTATTGTTGTATTTGACAATAAAAGTTTTCTTGCACACGTGTCTCGTGTCGTGTTAGTAATAGGCCTCTCTTATTTTGGCCTGTAAACTGTCGCAGGTCTTCTTGGCGTCTCCCAGGAGCATGGAGGAGTTGGGCTTGTAGAAAATGGGGTTGTCGACCGCAGCGTATCCCACACCCAAAGTGCGCTTCATCACGATCACCTGCACACACACACACACACACACACACACACACACACACACTGATTCACACGGCTGCTGCTGTTCAAAGTGTGTAATCGATCACAGAAAACCCCACACCTGCTTGGACTTCCACACTTCCAGAACCGGCATCCCGGCGATTATGGAGTTGGGATCCTCCTGCGCGGCGGAGTTGACGGTGTCATTGGCTCCAATCACGAGCGTTAGGTCGGTTTCTGCACAAACACACACAGCAAGAACAATAAAAGCACGCTCTCGTGCGATGTGGTCGGGTTTCTCCCTCGCTCTATATGCTTATCTGCACCAGCTAAACTAAAACACGTGCTGCCCTCCGACTCTGACTGCGGAGACGCCCGTTGCGGCAACTCTGGGTTGCATGTCTAGGCACAATTACGTAATCAAAATGAATTATTACAAAGATCAGACTCCACATGTGTCCCGACCGCTGCCAAAGTCTGTGGATCATCGGCTCATCTGTCTGACGGGCTGCATCTGTACCTGACAGATCCGAGCCGTGTTTCTCACTGCACACGTAAAACTATCCACTGACAGCGCAGGCACGGCCAAATAACTCACTCGCTACTTTATATTTAATGGAAATCACATAAAAATTGACTTTGGCTATTTAACATAACAGTATCACTAAAGAAATTTTAAAGAAATTAATACTTTATTCATTATTAAATTGATCAAAAGTGACATTTATAATGTTACAAAAGATTCTATTTCAAATAAATGCTGTTCTTTTGAACACTCTATTCATCAAAGAATCCTGAAAAATAAAATGTATCACAGTTTCCACAAAAATATGAATTGTTGATAATCATAAATGTTTGTTGAGCATCAAATCATCATATCAGAATGATTTGTGAAGGATCATGTGACACTGAAGACTGGAGTAATGATGATAAATTCAGCTTTGATCACAGGAATAAATTACACTTTACTATATATTCACATAGAGAACAGATGATTTACACTGGAGTAATATTTCGTGATTTTTACTGTATTTTTATGAAAACAGCTTTTTAAATTGTAATAATATTTCATGATTTTTACTGTATTTTTAATCAAATAAATTCAGCTTTGATCACAGGAATAAATTACACTTTACTATATATTCACATAGAGAACAGCTGCTTTACACGAGTAATATTTCATGATTTTTACTGTATTTTTATGAAAACAGCTTTTTAAATTGTAATATTTCATGATTTTTACTGTATTTTTAATCAAATAAATTCAGCTTTGATAACAGGAAATAAATTACATTTAACTAAATTTACATAGAAAAGTTATTTTAAATTGAAATAATATTTCACAATTTTTACTGTACTTTTGATCAAACAAATGCAGCTTTGGTCACAGGATTAAATTACATTTTTCAATATATTCACATAAAAAATATCTGTTTTAAATTGTAATAATATTTTGTGATTTTTATTGTATTTTTGATCAAATAAATTCAGCTTTGGTGAGCATAAGAGACTTCTTTCACAAATATTAAAAGTCTCATTGACCCAACACTAGGTGTAGATAAATACTAACGATGATTTAAATTATTAGGCCAGAGTTCAGAGTTGATGAAACGGTCAGATCAGTTATTTAAATACAGAACTAATTTAACGCATAGTTTAATAACTGTAAATAAAATGGATGAAGAAAAATAAGTCAACTGAACGTGATTGCATCACAGTGTCAGACTGCAAATTGGCTCAACATCCTGTTAAATCTGACCTGGGAAATCCTCGTTGATCTCGTCCATCTCTAGAACCACGTCGTACGGGACGCCGGCCTCAGCCAAGAGCACATTGAGCTGTCCGGGCATGCGTCCGGCCACCGGGTGAATCCCAAACCTGACAGACACACAGATGATAATCAACTAGTGCAGATTCATCGTATGATGAGCTTTATAATCAGAACAATTCAGCGTGAAATTTAACAGGGAGTTGATTCAGTAACACTTACTACAGTAAAAAACACTGTAAACATGATGACCTTCCTCAGTGTTTCTGTCTCGTTTTCCAGCACAAATCTAAACACTCTTAAATCAAGACACATTTACTGGAGAAGAGAAATGACTGAAGATATTAAGTCTTAAAATGAAGTGAGTTTGTGCTTCAAACAAGAAGAATTATCAGCCAATGGAGTCAGAAATACACTATATTGCCAAAAGTATTCCAAAAGTATTGGGACAAAAGTATTCCAATCACTTCCATGGCCACAGGTGTATAAATCAAGCACTAGGCATGCAGACGCTTCTACAAACATTTGTGAAAGAATGGGTCACTCTCAGGAGCTCAGTGAACTCAAGCGTGGTACCGTGATAGGTTGCCACCTGTGCAATAAGTCCATTCCTGACATTTCCTCACTACTAAATATTCCACGCTCAACTGTTAGTGGGATTATAACAAAGTGGAAGCAATTGGGAACAACAGCAACTCAGCCACGAAGTGGTAGGCCACGTAAAATCACAGAGCGGGGTCAGCGCATGCTGAGGATCACAGTGCGCAGAAGTCGCCAACTTTCTGCAGAGTCAACAGCTACAGACCTCCAAACTTCTGTGGCCTTCAGATGAGCTCAAGAACAGTGTGTAGAGAGCTTCATGGAATGGGTTTCCATGGCCGAGCAGCTCATCCAAGCCTTACATCACCAAGTGCAATGCAAAGCGTGGGATGCAGTGGGGTAAAGCACGCCGCCACTGGACTCTAGAGCAGTGAGACGTGTTCTCTGGAGTGACCAATCACGCTTCTCTGTCTGGCAATCCCATGGACGAGTCTGGGTTTGCCGGTTGCCAGGAGAACGGGACTTGCCTGACTGCATTGTGCCAAGTGTAAAGTTTGGTGGAGGGGGGATTATGGGGTGGGGTTGTTTTTCAGGGGTTGGGCTTGGGCCCTTAGTTCCAGTGAAAGGAACTCTTAATGCTTCAGCATACCAAGACATTTTGGACAATTTCATGCTCCCAACTTTGTGGGAACAGTTTGGGGACGGCCCCTTCCTGTTCCAACATGACTGCGCACCAGTGCACAAAGCGTCGGTCCATAAAGACATGGATGAGCGAGTTTGGTGTGGAGGAACTTGACTGGCCTGCACAGAGTCCTGACCTCAACCCGATAGAACACCTTTGGGATGAATTAGAGCGGAGACTGCGAGCCAGGCCTTCTCGTCCAACATCAGTGCCTGACCTCACAAATGCGCTTCTAGAAGAATGTTCAAAAATTCCCATAAACACACTCCTAAACCTTGTGGAAAGCCTTCCCAGAAGAGTTGAAGCTGTTATAGCTGCAAAGGGTGGGACAACTCCATATTAAACCCTACAGATTAAGAATGGGATGGCATTAAAGTTCATGTGCATGTAAAGGCAGGCGTCGCAAAACTTTTGGCAATAAAGTGTGTAAACTGAATTCGAAAGGAAAACAAGATTATTTTTCTGACCTCGTTGGCAGATATTTCTTCTTGTTTTGAGCAAAATGTTTTGATAAATTTTGCAATTGATATCTGAAGTCATTTTGCTTTAAGAAGGTTTATTTGTACTGGAAAACAATCAAAAAGACTAAGAAAGAACAGTTTTTGCTGTGTATTTAACTAATCCTAACCATAATTATATAGTAAGTGCATGTTGTTAATTAATATTACTCAGAACGTATTTGTATAAATACACTCTTACGAGGGCACCTTAAAATAAAGTGTAAGCGTTTATGCTATAAAGTCTTCTCCAGATGTAAATACTCTGAGAATGTTTTACACTTTCCCTCTTTATTTACAGAAAGGCTACATTTTTACCAGCGGTTTTTTATTAGACACAGATGTGTTTTGTCTTCTGTTTAACAGAATTACGCTGCTGACCTGCCAAGTATTCAAGACATTAAAAACATTGGATGTGTGAGAATCCAGCATGCGATTATTTTGATGTTCTGGCTGATTTAAGAGGTCATGATGTGAAGGACATCGGAGCGCCTGACCTCACGGTCTTGCCCTGCTCCCTCAACATCTTCACCATGTCAGCGATTGGATACTGAGCCTTGGCCGCGCACAGACCCCAGCCTGTCCCAGAGAAACACACACACACACACACACAGTTATTAATCTTCTGTCTTTTCTCAGAATCTGGAGCAGCGTGAGGTCACGGAGGAATCCCCTAAACCCCTTCCACTTGATGTTTCAAGATCCACATTTGCTTCAAGTTTCCTGCTAATAACGGCAGGAGTGTGGAGAATTGTGTCATCGGCCGTGTGTGTGCGGACTTTCAGGGAAATCCGTTTGATTGCATTCAGATTGCAGAGTTTCCTGAACTCCAGATGTCTCCCTACAGGACGATCGCGTGTGGAGGCGAGACACGCACATGTGTGTGACCCGTGTTTCAGGCCGCTCTACATCCCTCTCGGGCTCTTCGGACAGATTTCTCACACACTTCTCTCTCATTTTGAGTCGAGACTGAAGATACAGTGTATAAGCAGATAACAGGGAATGCTCTCTGAACGTTGTGGCAAGGTTCTCTCAAAGTTATCAACAAACGTTCTTCCGGTAACGTTAATAAAGCGTTTGTTTAAAGTTATCTGGTCTTTTATAACGTTCTCAAAACATTCACACGAAATGGAATGTTTAGTTACATGTAACACTTTAGAATACCGTTATTATTAATATTAACATTCTAGCAACTCTGATTAACAAATTAGTAAGTAGTAGTGCTTAGTCGAATGAGGTGGTTCACTATTAGCTTATCTTACTAATAGTAGTTACTAGAGTGTTAATAGTGCGTTACTCATTTGTTCCCGTGTAGTTCTTCTTTAATGACGGAACCGTATTCTAAAGTGTTACTGATGTTTCTTCTTGTTTCAGAACGCTCAAAAGAAACATTCCAATAATGTTTCAAAACGGAATGTTCCCTTAATGTTCGCATAACCAAGAAAGAATGTTTTTAAAACATTTAAAAAAACTGGACATTCAGAGAACATTCAAGTTTTTATAATTTGATAGGAACGTTAGCATAACAAACATATTTTCTTAGAACAGTGTGTGTGTGTGTGTGAGAGTGTGTTTGAGAGAGTGTGTGTGTGAGTGTGTTTGAGAGAGTGTGTGTGTGTGTGTGTGTGTTTGAGAGAGTGTGTGTGTGTGTGTTTGAGAGAGTGAGTGTGTGTGCGAGTGTGTTTGAGACAGTGTGTGTGTGTGTGTGTGTTTGAGAGTGTGTGTGTGTGTGAGTGTGTGTTTGAGAGAGTGTATGTGTGTGTGTGTGAGTGTGTTTGAGAGAGTGTGTGTGTGTGTGTGAGTGTGTTTGAGAGAGTGTGTGTGTGTGAGAGTGTGTTTGAGAGAGTGTGTGTGTGTGTTTGAGAGAGTGTGTGTGTGTGTTTGAGAGAGTGTGTGTGTGTGTTTGAGAGAGTGTGTGTGTGTGTGTGTGAGTGTGTGTGTGAGTGTGTTTGAGAGAGTGTGAGTGTGTGTTTGAGAGAGTGTATGTGTGTGTGTGTGTGAGTGTGTGTGTGAGTGTGTTTGAGAGAGTGTGTGTGTGTGTGTGAGTGTGTTTGAGAGAGTGTGTGTGTGAGTGTGTTTGAGAGAGTGTGTGTGTGTGTGTGAGTGTGTTTGAGAGAGTGTGTGTGTGAGTGTGTGTTTGAGAGAGTGTGTGTGTGTGTGTGTGTGTTTGAGAGAGTGTGTGTGTGTGTGTGTGTTTGAGAGAGAGTGTGTGTGTGTTTGAGA
>CM077181.1:562500-565000 GCA_039654105.1 Coreius guichenoti
TTCAGGAACAGACGAGGGAGTCAAACCTCCACCCATCAGCACCAGCCCACCCACCGCTGTCAGACCTGCACACACAGACATACACATCAGTACACACACACACACATATCAGTACACACACATCAGTACACACACACACACACACACACACACACACATACATCAGTACGCGCGCGCACACACACACACACACACACACACATCAGTACACACACACATCAGTACACACACACACACACACTCACTCTCACACACATCTGTGGAGCCTCACCTGAGATGGCGTTGGTCACTGACATGAGTGGCGAGTGCAGGGCCGGCGTCACACCCCACACAGTGTGATATCCCACAATCCCCGCAAGGCCAAAGGTCGTCACCATCTGAGTGAAGGCAGCATTAGGAGAGGCGATTCCCAGAGCCAACACGGTCGAGAGACCTTGACAGCCCCAGAGAGTAAGAGAGAGAGAAAGAGAGAGTGCGAGAGTGAGAGAGAGAGAGAGAGAGAGAGAGAGAGAGAGAGAGAGAGAGTGCAAGAGAGAGAGAGAGAGAGAGAGAGAGAGAGAGAGAGACAGAGACAGAGAGAGAGAGAGAGAGAGAGAGAGAGAGAGAGAGAGAGAGAGAGAGACAGACAGAGACAGAGAGACAGAGACAGAGAGAGAGAGAGAGAGAGAGAGAGAGAGAGAGAGAGAGACAGAGAGAGAGAGAGAGAGAGAGACAGAGAGAGAGACAGAGAGAGAGAGAGAGAGAGAGAGACAGAGAGAGAGAGAGAGAGAGAGAGAGATCATTTTGGTTCATTCATTAGTCCATATCAGTTTCACAGGATATTTCATGGCAGGTACAGATTCAACATTCAATAAATACAAACATTTAATGAAACTCAACTTACAGAGGAAAAAAAAGACTAAACAATTTTGTATAAACATAATAACTATTAAAAAATATTAAAATAAAAATATACTTTATTTCATCTGTTCATTCATTTGTTTAATTTAGTCATTCATTCATTTGTTGGTTCATTCATTCATTCATTCATTCATTCGTGCAGTCTTTTGTTTGTTCGTTCAATCATTTGTTTGTTTGTTCGTTCATTCATTCGTTTGTTCGTTTGATCATTCAATCATTTGTTCATTCATTTGTTCATTCATTCATTCATTCACTTGGTCATTCATACATCCATTCATTTGTTCATTCATTTGTTCGTTTATTTGTTTGTTTGTTTAATCATTCATTAATTTGTTTAATCATTTGTTTGTTTGTTTAATCATTTGTTTGTTTGTTCATTCATTCATTCGTTCATTCATTCATTCAATTGGTTATTCATTTGTTCAGTCATTCGTTCATTTGTTTGTTTGTTCGTTCATTGGTTCATTCATTTATTCGTTCATTCATTCGTTCGTTCGTTTGATCATTCAATCGTTCGTTCATTCGTTTGTTCATTCATTCGGTCATTCATTCATTCATTCATTCACTTGGTCATTAAGTCATTCATTCATTTGTTCATTCATTTGTTTGTTCGTTTGATCATTCATTAATTCGTTTGTTTATTTGTTCGTTCGTTTGATCATTCATTAATTCATTCATTCATTAATTCGTTCAATCATTTGTTTGTTTCTTCATTCGTTCATTTATTCATTCGTTCGTTTGTTCGTTCGTTCATTGGTTCATTCATTAATTCGGTCATTCAATAGTTTGTTTATTCATTCGTTCATTCATTCGTTCATTCATTCATTCGTTCATTCATTCGTTCGTTCATTCGTTCGTTCATTCATTGGTTCATTCATTGGTTCATTCATTCACTTGGTCATTCATTCGTTCAATCATTTGTTTGTTTGTTCATTCGTTCATTCATTCATTTGTTTGTTCGTTCATTGGTTCATTCATTCGTTCATTCATTTGTTCATTTATTCATTTGTTCGATCATTCAATCGTTCATTTGTTCATTCATTCATTCAATCGTTCATTCATTCATTCGTTCGGCCATTCATTTGTTCATTCATTTGTTCATTCATTCATTTGTTTGTTCGTTCATTGGTTCATTTATTCATTCGTTCATTCCTTTGTTCATTTGTTTGTTCGTTCGTTCATTCGTTCGTTCATTCATTCGTTCATTCATTCATTCATTTGTTCATTCATTCATTCGTTCATTCATTCGTTCGTTTGATCATTCATTTGTTCATTCATTCATTCGTTCATTCATTCGTTCATTCATCATTCATTCGTTTATTCATTCATTCAATTGGTTATTCATTTGTTCAGTCATTCGTTTGTTTGTTTGTTTGTTTGTTCGTTCATTGGTTCATTCATTCATTCGTTCGTTCGTTTGATCATTCAATCGTTCGTTCATTCATTCATTGGTTCATTCATTCGTTCATTCATTTGTTCATTTATTCATTTGTTCGATCATTCAATCGTTCATTTGTTCATTCATTCATTCAATCGTTCATTCATTCATTCGTTCGGCCATTCATTTGTTCATTCATTTGTTCATTCATTCATTTGTTTG
>CM077181.1:570000-585000 GCA_039654105.1 Coreius guichenoti
CTCCAGAAGTATTAAAGATATCTTAAAATCCTTTTAGATTCTGGTTCTAACAAACCTTCCTTTTGGTATCTCCATTTTAAAAGGCCCTCGATAGTTATGTTTTATGTAATTCTTTTAATAGAGGAAAACAAGATACATTTCTAGTGTCAACATTATTTATTCTTGTCATTCCTCTTTAAATGCAATATCAGCTGCGTGCAAAGTGACCCACGTTTGGTTTTCGATCACTGAAAATTGGTAAAATTCAACAATTTGAACATTGAACATTCATAGAATGTTCTATGAAATTGAGCTGATAGAAAAACACAAGATACATTTCTAGTTTTAACATTATTTGTTCTTCAGATATTCCTCTTTAAATATAAAAAGTATCAGCTGTGTGCACAGAGACCCACATTTGGTTTTTGTCCACTGAAAATGTGTACAGTTGACCAATTTACTCATGGAGCCACATTAGGATCTCCATATCTCTGGGATTGAACCATCGAGGGCCTTAAAAATGAAAACACCAAAAGAGAACCCAAATCTAAAAGGATTTTAAGATATCTTTAATACTTCTTGAGTTACTGGCATGCAAACTTAGGGTTAAAAACACAAGAAGTGCTTTTTCCCACTTTTGAACGGTCACCGTTGGCATATAATGCAACAAAGATTGATAAAGTCAACAGATTTCACTAATAGACCGACCAATCTCTGTGTGAAAATAAAATAATGATGCTGCCATCTTTATAAAGTCATTTTTACACCCCTCTAATTTGGCTCCAAATCTCATTTTGTGAAAATTGTAATTTTGACCCTCCTCTACAGAACAGTGATTACTCAGTAAATATACATCTGTGACATCTAATATGTTGGCTTTCATCACTATTTATGTTTGTCTTTCTACAGAAAAAATATGAACAAAATCAAACATTTGAGCCGGGGGACCTCTGGTTGAGTTGACACGGAATGACCCAAAAGTAAAGCAGAGTCCATAACACAACTATAACGACACAGAGGAGCCCATCCCATAAAACCGCTCTCACAGACACAAGTCTCACCTTCAGGACCAGATCTGATCCAAACGCTCCCTTCGTGTTGGTGATCTCAGCTCCAGCGGCCCGGTACTGATCGTCAGAGAACTTTGCTTCGCGTCCAGCTCCGGATTCCACCTGCACCCTGAAGCCCTGCTTGACCAGCGCATCCACACCCGCGGGCGACAAGGCCACTCGCCGCTCCTGCTGGAAGATCTCCTTAGGGACTCCCACCAGCACATCTTTATATCGAACACCTGACACACACACATACACACACACACACACACACACACACACACACACACACATGAGAGACAGGAAGAAAACACCTACAGTAGGAGCATCCCAGAACTCCCTAGAAACTGCACAGCAACCCCCTAGTAATGTGCTAACAGCTCAGAACACCTTAGCAACCACATAGCAACGCCCTGGCAACTGCCCACATGACCTTAGCACTGTAGTGAGTTTTGGACGGCAAATATCACTCGCCTTATTTTCAAAAAATGTATAAATCTAGTTAGAAATGTAGCTATTATCGGGGCCAACCACAAAAAGTAACAATGAGACATACAAGCATGACTGGGAGCTTCGGAAAAACTGCAACAATAATTAATTAAAGACATTTTTATATTATTTTAGTCAAAATGGCTGAAAAATCACAAATACAATCACATGTAATTTGATTAAATTGTTTATCACTTTTGACCAATGGCGCTGTTGCTAAATTGATGTGTAGTCATTGTGAGGAGACAATAACACATACAAATTTGGTGTCAATATGGCAAAGTATTGCAGAGTTACAGCTCAGAACCAGCTTGGCATCATGCCAACAAGTTCGTTACTGCGTTACTCAAGAACGGTTTGGCCTATCAAAAAGTTCTTGATGACTTTTTGCCGGCATGGTCTGAAGATGATCTGAACCAATTTTGGTGAAACTGTCTAGAAGGAGTTTGAAAAAATAGGTTTTCAAAGAAATTCAAATTGGCAGACAACAAGTTTGATCAAATATGGTATAATTGGCAACATTATTCTCTGTATGACTCAAGGTATCTATCGAGACCAGTTTCATTAAAATAGGCTAAATTAATCAAAAGCTATCACTTGATTCAGTATTCTGCACTGAATCAAAAGAGTTTTATGATTTTTGGGCAAACTGTTTAGACGTTATAAGCAAAAATGTTTCATATCTCCTGACCAGTAGGTGGCGCTGTGCCGAAACTCTGCATGTAGCCTCAGGTCATGCTTGGGATGACATGTACCAAAACTCGTCTCAATGCGCTAAAGTGTTGTGAAGATATAGCCTCGCGTCCAATTTGGCGTGCTCTTCATCAAATTCGCTTGCTCGTTATTCGAGAACAGTTGGGTTTATCAAAAAGCTTTTGATGACTTTTTTGCCAGCATAATCTCAAGATGATCTGAGCCAATTTTGGTGAAAATCTTCTGAAATCAAGACTGAAAATGTCACAGTGTGCAATCGTTGAGCCAAGTTTCTATCCCTTATGGTTCAAAAGTTAGTAGCACAAACTTTGGACAGTTGGTGGCGCTAGAGGGATTGAGTTAGAGACTTCAAAATAGCTGTGGTGAATGTTCAGACCCTCCTCTATCAGTGTGCCAAATTTCACAACTTTTTACCATACGGTTCTTTTGGTTGCCATAGACTCGAGCAGAAGAAGAAAAAGAAGAATGCAATATACCAGGGTTATTATTGTTAACTAAAACTAAAACTATTAAAAACATTTCTGTTAATTGAAATAAAACTGAAATAAATAAA
The DNA here is from genome assembly GCA_039654105.1 of Coreius guichenoti. Classification (NCBI taxonomy): domain Eukaryota; kingdom Metazoa; phylum Chordata; class Actinopteri; order Cypriniformes; family Gobionidae; genus Coreius; species Coreius guichenoti. The sequence continues at coordinate 572,788 of CM077181.1, forward strand.
AAAAAAAAATTATATATATATATATATATATTACTTGAAAAAATTAAACTAAATTAAAAATGTTTAAAATGTTTAAAATGTAAACTGAAGCAAGTTTAAGTTTATTTTTAACTGGAAATAAATAAAAACTGAAATACAAATAAATTAAACCTAAAATGACAAAAGCACATAACAAAATGGCTATAAATAAAACTAAAATTAACATGAAAACTAAAAATATAAAAATAAAAAGAATTCAAAATATTAATAAAACTATAATAAAACTAAAATTAAAATTAAAACAACAGCTATAGAGTGAAATAAAACCATAAAACAGCAACTACACTTAATGAAAACAACATTTCTCATTTTCATTGAGTTTAATGATGTACTAAAATAACTAAAACTGAAATAGAATAAAAAAATAGAAAAAAATACATATTTTTTAAAATGACAAAAAATTTGTAAAAAAAAAAAAAACAATTTCATAAAATTCATTAAAAAAGGTTTTAATAAAACATTTAGAGCAGCAGTTCTCTTAAAAGTATTCAAATTAATATATTATTATTAACACATTAAAAATTATAATTAAAATAACTTTATTAAAATGCTAAAAATGCACAAAAAAAAAATTTTGCTACCTTACATTTTTAAGTCATTTCAACTTAACTTATTTCAACTTGTATAACTTATAAAAAAAGTTGAAACTTGCTTAACTTATTTTGATGAGTTAAAGCAATGTAAAAACACATGTTGTCATAACTTATTGATCATATAATTTTTTTTACAGTTTGTTTGGCTTTTAACATTTTAGTTAGTTCAGTTAGATAATGAGGTCAAAGGTGATTTGGAGGTTCTGCCGCTGTTTTCTGTGAGGTGTGTGACTCCCACAATGCTTTTCCCCAGGTTTTACCGTCTACTTTACAATGCGACAGTGGGAACATTTTGTCCACACACAGATCAGCTAACACATTTCTCTCCATAACTGGCGTCATCCAATCAGAGCGCGGCAGCGGACATTATTAGAAGCTCATTGGCAGAGATCCAGTGCCCTTGCGCATGCATGCATGAGCCAAAGGGAAGTGACATGAGACACACACTTCTCCTTTAACTGACCTCTCTCATCTCCAGCACAGAAACACCAAATCACATGTGTTTGGACACTCAACACTTTCAGCCGTAAATAAGAGTCTCTCTGAGAGCTGCTGGTTTCAGATCTGACCTTTAACAGCCTGTTGATCACACAGAACAGAGAAGGTCTGGAAGAGTCTCGTCCCCGGCCGCCGCAGCGAGGAGCCGCTCACACAGCGCAGCACACAAGACATGTCTCCGGCGTCTCTGAGGAACACAACACACACTCTCAACAGCACACACACACACTCTCCGTCAGACGCAGAGACGCATGTTCCAGCCGGACGCGGGCCTGTAGGACGACACCTGCCGCTCTCGGACGACCACGCGAGACCAGTGACGAGAGAGCAGGGAAAGATGCCAAGACACACACACACACACACACAGAGCTTTACTGTATTAATAAACCAATCTGTGTTGTTGTTTGAGCATGAAAAAGCTCCAGTTCTTCAGTGTCAGTGTTTCTGAACTCCTGAAACGCCTCCATTGTAGTCTTGAGTTTTCTTCTGGGAACCAACACGTCACAATATTCCTCATTTAAATAATTAATACGCAGAATAAAGGGGCGGGGCCTGGTTGAGTTCGTTAGTAGTGTGTTGAAACCATAGACTGTATAAAAATATGGACGTAGTGTCCGTGATGTCACCTGTAGGTTTCTGAAGAGCATTTTTGAAGCCTAAAGTGGGCGGAGCCGGCCGGCGCCATCTTGGCAGTGCGTCACCGCGCGTCACTCCCGGATAACCAAAAATGGGCAAAGAGGCGGGACGTGGGTGGAGCTGAGGTGCCTGGCTGCTGAAACCACGCCCACCTAGCTCGACCATAGTGGCAATCCACCTGTCACTCAAGTGGCCACGCCCTTAATTATGCAGAACTTTAAGGCTTAATATAGTTTAAATGAGTTATAAAATGATTCTTCTCTATATCAGTGTCAGTGTTTCTGAACTCCTGAAACGCCTCCATTGTAGTCTTGAGTTTTCTTCCGGGAACCAACACGTCACAATATTCCTCATTATAATAATTCATACGCAGAATAAAGGGGCGGGGCCTGGTTGAGTTAGTTAGTCGTGTGTTGAAACTGGCGGTTATGGTAAGGTGCGGGACATTTCCTAAACACCAATCACAACACACTACTCCAGCCGACCAATCAGAGCACAGTGTGCTTTTCAGAAGGAGGGGCTTCATAGAGACAGGAACTAAACTATTAGAGGTTCACATCCACCCATATTCAAACCTCAAACATAATCTGGATCTCACACTGAGGGCACTATTTTAACGATCTGAAGCTCACGGCGCAGGTGCACTTCGGGCGTGTCCGAATCCACTTTTGCTAGTTTAACGACGGAAAAAACGGTCGGTGCGCCGGCGCATGGTCCAAAAGGGTTGTGCCTCGTCTCTTAATGAGTCATGGGTGTGTTTTGGGCATAACGTGCAATAAACCAATCAGAGTCTCATCTCCCTTTCCCTTTAAAAGCCAGCTGCGCTCGCGCCATGGCGGATTCACTATTTACATGAGGAGAGACTGAACGCTTCTCCAGAGAGGAATCCTTTCATTTGTAATATTTAAAATGTGTGTGTGCTGCTGCGCGTCCCTGTGTGTGTAATAAGCAGAGTGTACGCACGTTGTGCACCGCCTATAGGCTCGTATTACTAACACACCCTTTAAATAACACAAAAAATACTGCACTATTGACTTTAGAGCAGGTGTGTGTTGGTCAATGGCGCAGTCGTTTTCAGTTCCTCACAATAGCAACGCTCCAACAATGCTCCTGAACACACACCTGGTTTAGACCAGACGCCCATGTGCATAGACAGATGCGCCAGTGCATTTGATATTTAAACAACGTGGAGCTGGACGTGAACATGAGAACTGCGTCGGGCTGAAACTAGCAAAAACTAGCCTGTCACCGGGTGTGTGATAGGGCCCTTAAAGTCACCATGAAATCAAAATTGACAGTTCTTATTTTTCATGGAATACTGCAGTAATGATTTATCAGTGCACATCTTTATTGTTTTAATAATCTTGAATCAGAATAACTTTCTTAATAATCTCTTCTCTTCTCTGATGACGAGGGCGCACAGACAAAATCAAGCCCCGCCCTACATTTGTTCTTGTTTGAGAAGCGTTTCACTCGGATATACGGCACAATAGAGAAGAAAAGACTTCCGTTTCAATGCATTTGAATTCTTCTCACGCCTAGTGTACGGTTACGGCACACTACACAGTAAACACTATGTAGTATGCAACAATATTTTGACTTTTTAATCAAGTTAAACTGCCTGAACTTTTGCAAGTCTAATCAAAAAATGAGTCGAGAGAGAGGTTAAAAATCTTTCAGTTAATTTGTCACACAGAAAACAGAAGGTTGACTGTAATACAGAGATGAGTATACATACTGTGTGCTGTAAGAAGAGTGTTATTCACATCTCTACTCCCGTTTCAACAGATTTTCAGTTCTTCTCAGTCTTTTAGGTAAAGCGTTCATTATCCACCTGTTCAGGTCTAGTGTTCACGTGTTCGGCATCAGCTCTCCCTGTCCTGACGTCCAGTCCTCAAGCTCCGCCTCTCCGCTGGACAGAATGGGCGGGTCCACTGAAAGGCCACGCCTCTTCCCAAACACGCGCTCCTGCAGCTCGATGATGTCATGACGGATGTCTGCCATTATCAATAACAGGAAGTCAAACGACCCTGGCGGCCCCTGAGAAGGACAGAGAGATTTCATTGATTTCATTTCACAGAATTATTCGCATTTTGAGCTCAGGTTTGATTCTTTGCTTCTGTGTGTATATAGTCAGTATATAGTATAACATTAAAACCATAAAAAACATTTTGGTTACTTGAAATAAAATGTTAACAAATAAAAAAAAAAAAAAAGTAAATAAATAAAAAATAAAATTATATATATATATATATATATATATTTATTGTTTGCCCGAAGAAAACATTACTCATTTTCATTTTAAGTTGATGCACTAAAATAACTAAAAAAATAATAATAATAATCAATAAAAACTATTAAAATATATAAAATATCTAAATATATACTTCACATATTTAGATATTTAAATACTTTATAAAATATAAAAAAAATAAATAAAAAAAAAATATAAAAACACAACAAAATTAATAAAACTATAAACAAAAATTGAAATAAAAAAGGAACTATAAAAATAAAAACCAATACAAACTATTAATAAAAAAATACACTGAAATAAAATAACATTATACAAACATGAACTGTTAGTTTAACGATGCAACAAACTAAAAATAACAAACTAAAACGGAAAATCAATGATCAATCAACTATTAAATATATAAAGATATAATAATATATAAATTAATATCTAATAATATAATAAAAATAAAGATATATAATAAAGATAAACAAAATAAACAAAATTACTATAATTTTAACCAAAATAAAATAAAATCCATTTCAAACTATTAATAAAAACTATAATAGTATCTATATTTTCTATATATAACAAATACTAAAATTAACAAAAAATAAAAACCAATTCAATCTATTAATAAAAACTATAATAGTATCTCAATAACACTAGTTTTTGTCTTCTAAACAATCATGTCATCATTGTTATATTCTTTTTAAAACAATCTTTAATCTCTAACATTTCTAAAAACAGTCTCTAATCATCTATAACATAATGGTTATATTCTTTTTTTTTTTTTTAAATAATCTTTAATCTTTTCAACTTATATTAACAATATTAAATTGCATTAAAAAACACACTTGAAAATGACCACAATTGAAGTGGTTTACTTTGATTACAAAGTTCAATATTTAGGTTTAGCACAAACCCTGATTATGTTTAATATTTTAATACATATTAAATATAAAAAATAATATTCCAGTGTCGTGAGGAAGAACTTACTGGAGATCCTCTTGGTCCAGGAAACCCCCGGTCCCCCTGTAGAGAAAGATTCATACGTCACGATTCATCTGATTCACGTGGTTTTCACATCAAGCACAGCTCTCGGTGTAATAAAATCATAGATAACAGTAATCTGCCATCATAATTCAATATGGTGTTCATTTACATAAACCAAGACACGTGCCTTCTGTCCGTCTTTACCAGGTGCTCCCGGAGATCCCTGGACAAACACAAGAAAACATTCAGCAAACTCTTAAACAACATTAACCCTGTAAAGCCTGACATATATTGAATCTTTAGACAACAAAATGTTTGCACATGTTTTTCATTAAAGGGGGGGGGGGGAGTGGGAACAACACCAACATATAGTGAATCGAGAGTTATCCAGAGATAATGCCATGATGTGTGTGTGTGTGTGCTCGTGACTCTTTAGCTCCGCCCACTGCACGCCTCCACGGACTCGGCTGTTTTCTGAAAGAATCGGTACAGTGTATCTGTCTTTTATAAATATGATAAACTAAAGACTCTTGGGAGATATGAAGGATCAACACTACTCTATAGATACTCAAGCTTAACATGAGACTGGCAGAAACTGTGTGTGTGTGTGTGTGTGTGTGCTCGTGACTCTTTAGCTCCGCCACTGCACACCTCCACGGACTCGGCTGTTTTCTGAAAGAATCGGTACAGTGTATCTGTCTTTTATAAATATGATAAACTAAAGACTCTTGGGAGATATGAAGGATCAACACTACTCTATAGATACTCAAGATTAACATGAGACTGGCAGAAACTGTGTGTGTATGTACCCTTTACACCGCGTTCCAAATCATTATGCAAATGATATATTTCTCTGATTTTCATAATTAGTCAATGCAAATGACAGTCAGTATAATTTTCAAGTCATCAACCATTAGGGTATAATTCGAATTTTATTGAACAAACCTCCTAATAATAACAGTATTTATTTCAAAAATAAAAAACTGAAAATGTACTGTTCCAAATTATTATGCACAACAGAGTTAAAATATTATATAGGTTGTAAAGAACTGAAAACGGGTATTTGCTGAAGTTGCAGCATTAGGTGGTCATATTTACTGAAATCAAAAGCTATTTCAATCAAAAACATCTTAACAGGGCAAGTTACATCTTAACATAGGACCCCTTCTTTGATATCACGACAATTCTTGCATCCATTGAACTTGTGAGTTTTTGGAGAGTTTCTGCTTGAATTTGTTTGCCGGATGTCAGAATAGCCTCCCGGAGCTGCCTCCCACCCTCATAGATCTTTTGCTTGAGGATGCTCCAAAGGTTCTCAATAGGGTTGAGGTCAGGGGAGGATGGTGGCCACACCATGAGTTTCTCATCTTTTATGCCCATAGCAGCCAATGACACAGAGGTATTCTTCACAGCATGAGATGGTGCATTGTCATGCATGAAGATGATTTTGCTACGGAAGGCACGGTTCTTCTTTTTGTACCATGGAAGAAAGTGGTCAGTCAGAAACTCTACATACTTTGCCGAGGTCATTTCACACCTTCACACCCTAAACGGACCTACCAGCTCTCTCCCCATGATTCCAGCCCAAAACATGACTCCGCCACCTCCTCGTTGACGTTGTTGGGACACGGTGGCCATCCACCAACCATCCATCTGGACCATCCAGGGTTGCACGACACTCATCAGTAAACAGACTGTTTGAAAATTAGTCCTCATGTACGTCTGGGCCCACTGCAAGTGTTTCTGCTTGTGAGCATTGGTTAGGGGTGGCCGAATAGTAGGTTTATGCACAGCTGCAAGCCTCTGGAGGATCCTACACCGTGAGGTTCGCGGGACTCCAGAGGCACCAGCAGCTTCAAATGCCTGTTTGCGGCTTTGTAATGGCATTTTAGCAGCTACTCTCTTAATCCGATGAATTTGTCTGGCAGAAACCTTCCTCATTCTGCCTTTATCTGCACGAACCCATCTATGCTCTGAATCAGCCACAAATCTCTTCACAGTACGATGATCACGCTTAAGTTTTCATGAAATATCTAATGTTTTCATACCTTGTCCAAGGCATTGCACTATTTGACGCTTTTCGGCAGCAGAGAGATCCTTTTTCTTTCCCATATTGCTTGAAACCTGTGGCCTGCTTAATAATGTGGAACGTCCTTCTTAAGTACTTTTCCTTTAATTGGGCTCATCTGGCAAACTAATTATCACCGGTGTCTGAGATTCATTTCAGTGATCCAAAGAGCCCTGAGACACAATACCATCCATGAGTTTAATTGAAAAACAAAAAATGTTATGTTTATGACACTTACATCCAATTTGCATAATAATTTGGAACGCGGTGTACGTACATAAAATGCATATAAAATGTCAATAATGTCTTAGTAAGATGATATTTAAATCTTTAGTTTAATAGTTTTAAAACATATAATGCAATGCAATACAATGATGATTGACAGATGAACTAATAAACCTTCCTCAAAAGCCTGATGATCATATTTGATACTCATGATTTTTATAATAAATGATGTAAGATAATCAAGTAAACCTGCTTCAGTCCAGCTGAAATATTACTAACAATATCAAAGTTATTCTTGCGTTTACTTGATTCAATCAGGTCAGATCTGAGAGAGCTGAAGGAGGACGTTTGTACAAGAGTGTGAGAGTGTTTTCTCAGTGTCAGGACGGATTTACCACCGGTCCCCGTCGGCCCGTCTTGATGTGCTCCAGATTTGCTTGAGGCCCCATTGGACCCATGTCTCCTCTGGGCCCCTGGGGTCCCGACGGCCCTTGGTCCCCCTTCTCACCTCGCTCGCCTAAAACATGACAAATATATTACTTCATGAAAATGAAGTAAGAAAATACTTCATTTTCAGTGTTCTGACATTTTTACAATACATAACAAAACACTGATTCATTGTTTAGTTTAATTCATGTAGAAGTGGACGTAATGTTTGAGGTTCCATTGTTTCATTACAGCTACGAGACATACATCTGCTTTTATATATTTATTTAATAACAGTAACTTTGCAATAAGGTTCCATTAGCTAACTACATTCATTAACATACATTAACAATCCTTCTAGAGCATTTATTAATCTTAGTTATTGTTAATTTCTACACTTTTTTGTATCTGTTAACATTTGTTAATGATATGAATGAGTTGTTAGTTCATGTTAGGTAGCAATATTATTGTAAAGTGTTATCACAATGATTATGTTGTGGATACAATATTTAGAAATTTAAAAAATTTATTATAATTTTCCAAATTAAAATTTAGTTAATTTCAATGCCTCGTAATTTGCAACTATCAGAGCATTAAGATGGCAGCAGAAATACAGATACACCTGAGAAGTTTGATTCAATGAATCAGTTCAAACTGAATGCTGAATGTGTGTGTGTGTGTGTGTGTGTGTGTTTACCTGGCAGACCAGGAGGTCCCGGAGGTCCTGCTGGTCCAGTGATGGTGTTAATATCAGGATCTGTTCCTGTTCTCTCCTGATCCGGTTTGTGGCTGTTGTTTTCCAGACTGGGAGACGAACCCTATGAGATGTGTTTGAGCTTATCAGCGGTGTGTGTGTGTGTGTGTGTGTGTGTGTGAGTGTGAGTGTGTGTGTTACCTGTGCAGCTGTATGTGTGTTACCTGTGCAGGTGTGTGTGTGTGTTACCTGTGCAGGGGTGTGTGTGTGTGTTACCTGTGCAGGTGTGTGTGTGTGTGTTACCTGTGCAGGTGTGTGTGTGTGTGTGTTACCTGTGCAGCTGTGTGTGTGTGTGTTACCTGTGCAGGTGTGTGTGTGTGTGTGTGTGTTACCTGTGCAGGTGTGTGACTGTGTGCTACCTGTGCAGGTGTTTGACTGTGTGTTACCTGTGCAGCTGTGTGTGTGTTACCTGTGCAGGTGTGTGTCCCAGCAGGAGTCTGATCTGCAGTAAACTGCTCCTCATGTTCATGAAGTCCTGACAGCTGAGAGCACAGGATCCAGAGCTCATCTGAGTCTCAGACTTTACAGAGGAGTTCACTAAGACACACACAGACACATGGCTCATTCACACACATCACACATGATGGATGAACATATTTAATATGTTAACACTCACGGTTGTGTTGGGGTTCACAGGAGTGCTGGTCTGCCTGCAGTGTGAATCCAGCATCACAGCTGCAGCGGAAGCTTCCAGGAGTGTTTTCACACACGTGTTCACACACAGTGCTGTTTGATTCCTCACACTCATCCACATCTGGACCACAGCGAGAGAGCGAGAGAGAGAGAGAGAGAGAGAGAGAGAGAGAGCGTGATTGTGTGTGTTTGAAAACAGCATGCTGCAAACACATGACCCACTAACCTATACAGTATGGATGCAAGTGCTGGCGATGTCTCTCTCGGTCGAAGCGGTAACCCTCGTAACACGTGCACAACACTCGACCAAAGTTATCAGTGCACTGCTGTTCACAGGGAGAGCCGGCACACACGTCCAGACCTGCACACACACCATCAGTATACACACACCATCAGCATACACACACCATCAGCATACGCACTCCATCAGCATACGCACTCCATCAGCATACGCACTCCATCAGCATACACTCCATCAGCATACGCACACCATCAGCATACACACACCATCAGCATACACACACCATCAGCATACACACTCCATCAGCATACACACTCCATCAGCATACACTTCATCAGCATACGCACACCATCAGCATACGCACACCATCAGCATACACACTCCATCAGCATACACACACCATCAGCATACACACTCCATCAGCATACGCACACCATCAGCATACGCACTCCATCAGCATACGCACTCCATCAGCATACGCACTCCATCAGCATACGCACACCATCAGCATACGCACACCATCAGCATACGCACTCCATCAGCATACACTCCATCAACATACGCACTCCATCAGCATACGCACACCATCAGCATACGCACTCCATCAGCATACGCACTCCATCAGCATACGCACACCATCAGCATACGCACTCCATCAGCATACGCACACCATCAGCATACGCACTCCATCAGTATACGCACTCCATCAGCATACACTCCATCAGCATACGCACACCATCAGCATACACTCCATCAGCATACGCACTCCATCAGCATACAATCCATCAGCATACGCACACCATCAGCATACACTCCATCAGCATACGCACTCCATCAGCATACACTCCATCAGCATACGCACACCATCAGCATACACTCCATCAGCATACGCACTCTATCAGCATACGCACACCATCAGCATACGCACTCCATCAGCATACGCACTCCATCAGCATACGCACACCATCAGCATACGCACTCCATCAGCATACGCACACCATCAGCATACGCACTCCATCAGCATACGCACACCATCAGCATACGCACTCCATCAGCATACGCACTCCATCAGCATACACTCCATCAGCATACGCACACCATCAGCATACACTCCATCAGCATACGCACTCCATCAGCATACACTCCATCAGCATACGCACACCATCAGCATACACTCCATCAGCATACGCACTCCATCAGCATACACTCCATCAGCATACGCACACCATCAGCATACACTCCATCAGCATACGCACTCTATCAGCATACGCACACCATCAGCATACGCACTCCATCAGCATACACTCCATCAACATACGCACTCCATCAGCATACGCACACCATCAGCATACGCACTCCATCAGCATACGCACACCATCAGCATACGCACTCCATCAGCATACGCACACCATCAGCATACGCACTCCATCAGCATACGCACTCCATCAGCATACACTCCATCAGCATACGCACACCATCAGCATACACTCCATCAGCATACGCACTCCATCAGCATACACTCCATCAGCATACGCACACCATCAGCATACACTCCATCAGCATACGCACTCCATCAGCATACACTCCATCAGCATACGCACACCATCAGCATACGCACTCCATCAGCATACGCACTCCATCAGCATACGCACACCATCAGCATACGCACTCCATCAGCATACGCACTCCATCAGCATACGCACACCATCAGCATACACACTCCTTCAGCATACACACTCCTTCAGCATACACACTATCATCAGCATACACACACCATCAGCATACACACTCCATCAGCATACACACACCATCAGCATACACACTCCTTCAGCATACACACTCCTTCAGCATACACACTATCATCAGCATACACACACCATCAGCATACACACACCATCAGCATACACACTCCATCAGCATACACACACACACCATCAGCATACATACACACACCATCAGCATACACACTCCATCAGCATACACACACCATCAGCATACACACTCCTTCAGCATACACACTCCTTCAGCATACACACTATCATCAGCATACACACACCATCAGCATACACACACCATCAGCATACACACTCCATCAGCATACACACACCTTCAGCATACACACTCCTTCAGCATACACACTCCTTCAGCATACACACTATCATCAGCATACGCACACCATCAGCATACGCACACCATCAGCATACGCACTCCATCAGCATACGCACACCATCAGCATACGCACTCCATCAGCATACGCACACCATCAGCATACGCACTCCATCAGCATACGCACTCCATCAGCATACGCACACCATCAGCATACGCACTCCATCAGCATACGCACACCATCAGCATACGCACTCCATCAGCATACGCACTCCATCAGCATACGCACTCCATCAGCATACGCACACCATCAGCATACACACTCCATCAGCATACACACACACACCTTCAGCATACGCACACCATCAGCATACGCACTCCATCAGCATACGCACTCCATCAGCATACGCACTCCATCAGCATACGCACACCATCAGCATACGCACTCCATCAGCATACGCACACCATCAGCATACGCACACCATCAGCATACGCACTCCATCAGCATACGCACTCCTTCAGCATACGCACTCCTTCAGCATACGCACTATCATCAGCATACACACACCATCAGCATACACACACCATCAGCATACACACACCATCAGCATACACACTCCATCAGCATACACACACCATCAGCATACACACACCATCAGCATACACACACACACCATCAGCATACACACACCATCAGCATACACACTCCATCAGCATACACACACCATCAGCATACACACTCCTTCAGCATACACACTATCA
>CM077181.1:590000-602500 GCA_039654105.1 Coreius guichenoti
TATTACAAATGTTCAAACCCTGTAAATGCAATAAAGCAGGCTGAGAGAAGGAAGAAAGCCAGGTGTATAATGTACGCCATGCACATCACAACACAGTCATACGTACAGCATCTAGATCAGATACTCTTTACATATCAATCATATACAAGATCATATACTGTCTTTATGTCTCTTTAAGTTCCCTGTGCCTGAGACTCACATGATCATCCATAACGCCAAACACACCTATCCATGTCATAGACACACTAGTAATACAGAAATAAACATCAATTTCAGCTGTAAAGCAGCTCTACAGAAGCAGTTCAGTTTCATGTTGATTCAGTTCAGTTCAATAACTGTGTCGGTGTTGCAAAGTTCATCAATTATGGAATGTATGATGATGTATGAAGCATGTATGAAGATGTATGAAGCATGTACGAAGATGTATGAGGCATGTATGATGACGTATGAAGCATGTATGACGCATGTATGATGATGTATGAAGCATGTATGAAGATGTATGATGATGTATGAAGCATGTATGAAGCATGTGTGACGCATGTATGATGATGTATGAAGCATGTATGAAGATGTATGATGATGTATGAAGCATGTATGAAGATGTATGATGGTGTATGAAGCATGTATGATGATGTATGAAGATGTATGAAACGTATGAAGATGTATGAAGCATGTATGAAGCATGTATGATGATGTATGAAGCATGTATGAAGCATGTATGATGATGTATGAAGCATGTATGAAGATGTATGAAGCATGTATGAAGCATGTATGATGATGTATGAAGCATGTATGAAGATGTATGAAGATGTATGAAGCATGTATGAAGCATGTCTGATGATGTATGAAGCATGTATGAAGATGTATGAAGCATGTATGAAGATGTATGAAGCATGTATGATGATGTATGATGATGTATGAAGCATGTATGAAGATGTATGAAGCATGTATGAAGCATGTATGATGATGTATGAAGCATGTATGAAGCTATATGAAGCATGTATGATGTATGCAGCATGTATGAAGCATGTATGTATGAAGATGTATGATGATGTATGAAGATGTATGAAGATGTATGAAGCATGTATGAAGATGTATGATGATGTATGAAGCATGTATGAAGATGTATGAAGCATGTATGAAGCATGTATGAAGATGTATGAAGCATGTATGATGATGTATGATTCATGTATGATGCATGTATGATGATGTATGAAGCATGTATGATGATGTACGAAGCATGTATGAAGATGTATGATGGTGTATGAAGCATGTATGAAGCATGTATGATGATGTATGAAGCATGTATGAAGCATGTATGAAGATGTATGAAGCATGTATGAAGCATGTATGATGATGTATGAAGCATGTATGATGATGTATGATGATGTATGAAGATGGGTGAAGGATGTATGAAGCACGTATGATGATGTATGAAGATGTATGAAGAATGTATGAAGCATGTATGATTTTGTACACCGATCAGGCATAACATTATGACCTAATATTGTGTTGTTCCCCCTTTTGCTGCCAAAACAGCCCTGACCCGGCGATGCATGGACTCCACTAGACTCCTGAAGGTGTGCTGTGGTATCTGGCACCAAGATGTTTGTAGCAGATCCTTTAAGTCTTGTAAGTTGCGTTGGGTTTTCATGGATCGGGCTTGTTTGTTCAGCACATCCCACAGATTCTCAATTGGATTGAGAGCTGTGGAATTTGGAGGCCACGTGATGTAAAAGAAAACGTGATTCATCAGACCAGGCCACCTTCTTCCATTGCTCCGTGGTCCAGTTCTGATGCTCACGTGCCCACTGTTGGAGCTTTCGGCGGTGGACAGGGGTCAGCATGGGCACCCTGACTGGTCTGCGGCTATGCAGCCCCATACGCAACAAACTGCGATGCACTGTGTATTCTGACACCTTTCTATCAGAACCAGCATTAACTTCTTGAGCAATTTGAGCTCCAGTAGCTCGTCTGTTTGATTGGACCACACGGGCCAGCCTTCGCTCCCCACGTGCATCAATGAGCCTTGGCCACCCATGACCCTGTCTCCAGTTCACCACTGTTCCTTCCTTGGAGCACTTTTGATAGATACTGACCACTGCAGACCGGGAACACCCCACGAGAGCTGCAGTTTTGGAGATGCTCTAACCCAGTCGTCTAGCCATCACAATTTGGCCCTTGTCAAACTCGCTCAAATCCTTACGCTTGCCCATTTTTTCCAGCTTCTAACACATCAACTTTGAGGACAAAATGTTCACTTGCTGCCTAATATATCCCACCCACTAACAGGAGCCGTGATGAAGAGATCATCAGTGTTATTCACTTCACCTGTCAGTGGTCATAATGCTATGCCTGATCGGTGTATGAAGCATGTATGATGATGTATGTAGCATGTATGATGTTGTATGAAGCATGTATGACGATGTATGAAGCATATTTGAAGATGTATGATGATGTATGAAGCATGTATGAAGATGTATGAAGCATATATGATGATGTATGAAGCATGTATGATTATGTATGATGATGTATGAAGCATTTATGATGTTGTATGATGATGTGTGAAGCATGTATGATGATGTATGATGATGAATGAAGCATGTATGATGATGTATGAAGCATGTATGATGATGTATGATGATGTATGAAACATGTATGTTGATGTATGAAGCATGTATGATGATGTATGAAGCATGTATGAAACATGAATGATGATGTATGAAGCATCTATGAAACATGTATGATGATGTATGAAGCATCTATAAAACATGTATGATGTATGAAGCATGTATGAAACATGAATGATGATGTATGAAGCATCTATGAAACATGTATGATGATGTATGAAGCATCTATAAAACATGTATGATGTATGAAGCATGTATGAATATGTATGAAGTATGATGATGTATGAAGCATCTATAAAACATGTATGAATATGTATGAAGCATGTATGAAACATGTATGAAGCATGTATGAAACATGTATGATGATGTATGAAACATGTATGATGATGTATGAAGCATGTATGATGATGTATGAAGCTTATATGAAACATGTATGATGATGTATGAAGCATGTATGAAACATGTATGATGATGTATGAAGCATGTATGATGATGAAAGCATGTATGAAACATGTATGATGATGAATGAAGCATGTATGAAACATGTATGATGATGAATGAAGCATGTATGAAACATGTATTATGATGTATGAAGCGTGTACCTAAGACAGACGCTTCTCTGACCTCCAGCTCTCAAACACGGATACGCCACCGTCAGCATCTTATTCTCTGGACAATCCGCTCTGCAAGAGAAACAGAGAAACAGAGAGGAAGAGAAGAAGAGATTCCCAAAGAAACACACACACAGTTTTTTGCAACCTACCATTGTACAATGATTGTCTTGTATTCTCATGGTAATACAATAAATGCATGATAGAGAAAGGTTATGAGACAAATGACAGAAAACAGAGAATCACAAGAGCCGCTTTACTGATGGAAAGACTTTCACTGCCATCAAAGCATTTTTGTGAGTATTAATGTCTCTCATAATAATGAAATCACACTTGAACTGAAGAATCAAATCATTTTGCTTTAAATCAACTTGGATCAGTAACACTTTACAATGAACAATACCTCTACAGCAATTATTAATTTCAACATGTACAAAAACTAAAAATCAAAAGTTGTATCTGTTGAAACTTACATGAACGTCTATCCATCCATTTAACATTTTTATTAACAAATGCTGTAAGAACATGTTACTCAGCTCATCGTTAGTTTATGCAAATGAGAGCTTAGTGTGAAGTGTTAATAACTGTGAGATGACACGCACAGATGAGAAACAGATGCACAAACACTCACTGCGAGGCGTCAGACGCGTCCATGCCGCGCGTCCACAGAAACACGCACAAGACGCCCAATGTTGCGCGCAAAAGTCGCGTCATTTCACTCCGGGATTCACTGTCACTGTGACTCCACGCGTCCCACAAGACTGCAGAGCTTAGTCAAATAAAGAAAAAAAAATCAAATTCAGTCTGTCATCTCTCAGCTGTGCGCGCGCGCGCTCCCGCAGCAAACTCTCCGCCGCTGTGCACTGAAGCGCGAGAGTGTGAGTGAGCGCGCACTCATCCACACTTCAGCACAGATGAAGCTCCGCCTCTTCCACTCACCTTAACACTGTGTAGCTCATGAATAATTCAGTACCTCATTTACATTTAAACATTAGTGCAGAAGTCAATATCAATTTTTGCAATTGGATTGTCTATAAATATAACCGAATGTGAATAAATGGTCACATTCAATCCACTAATGCATTTATTCATGTACAGAAATGTGAATCTTGATAATATTTCATAACAACACACACCAGCATTAAACTCACAAAATACATATTTCAATTTTTTTCTCACTGTAAAAATGAAAATGTGCAGTTATTAGAACCTGATCATTAATAATTGGTTAGGTTTGCTCATTATACTGCTATATTAAATTAAATTTTTACTTGATTAAAATTAGTTAAATGACAAATACTTTTATTGCGCTTAATATTGGTGAATAAATCAGATATTTATTATCACAATTCCTGTCTGAGATTGAAATAATTTCTTTAAACGGATCAAATTCACATTTGTATTGCAGCATTTTCAAGATTAATTTTCAAGCAAAATTTTCAAGACTTAACATGTTGTTAGCATATTTTAACATGAATTAGCATGTTGCTAATATTATTCAGCATTTTGCTAACATTTTTAGCATGATACTAGCATTAACTAGCATGTTGCTACCATGTTTAACACATTGTTAACATTATTTAACAATTTGCTAACATGTTTTAACATATTGTTAGCATTAATTAGTATTTTGCTAGCATGATTTAACAATGTTGTTAACATGTTTTAACATTAATTAGCATGTTGCTAGCATGTTTTAGCATTTGTTATTATGAATTAGCATGTTGTTAACATGTTTTCTTATGTTGATAGCATTTTTAAAACACTTTGTTAGCATTATCTAGCATGTTGTGACATTGTTTTAACACATTGTTAACATTATTTAACAAATTGTTAACATGTTTTAACATACTGTTAGCATTAATTAGTATTTTGCTAGCATGATTTAGCAATGTTTGCTAACATGTTTTAGCATTGTTGATAGCATTTTTTAACACATTGCTAGCATTATTTAGCATGTTGCTAGCATGTTTTAGCATGTCATTAGCATGAATTAGCATGTTGCTAGCATGTTTTTAACATTTGTTAGCATTAATTAGCATGTTGCTAACATGTTTTAACATTTTTTAACATATTGCTAGCATTATTTAGCATGTTGCTAACATTAATTTCCAAGCAAATTGATCAGCAATATGATTAGTTTATTTGTAGTCATGATGGATATAGAGATGCACATTATAGACGTTGTCAGGACTGATGGATCAACATGTTTCAGTGTATGAGGGTTAAATGCTTGTTTAGTTGTTGTTTTTAATATTCTTCAGTAAGTTATGTGATATGGTCAGATATAGTCCTCATACACAATGAGCTGAGTGTCTGAAAACACATGCTTCTGCTCATGACAAATGAATGTTTTTGAGAGGAACCACCAAACCTAATCCAGCACCCCAGAGTATTCTGTGTAAACCTCACAAACAGCAGAACTCATTCCCACCGGTATAAATGATTCATAAAGCCGCATTATTAAACAGCCACAGCTTTGGTTCATTACTGCTAACCGCACGAGCCCGATCCCAGAGCTTCCCACGTTACCCGTCTGGAGTGTTTGTTCTGTTATATCTGTGTTTCCAACACACTGACACGAGCACAGCTGAGCTTTACTGGAATATACAGTATATATATATATATATATTTCAATGGTCCACTTTAGACACTCTACTAATAACTACAAGTAACTTTGGAACTACATGTTAACTAACGCTCATTAGAGTATTAGTAGATATAAGTTAACATGTAGTTAGTTCTAGTCAGTGGAATGTCTAAAGTGTGCATGTTGCTAGCATGATTTAACATTAATTAGCATGTTTGATAAAAACATTTTTATGTTGCTAGCATGTTTTAACATGTTGTTAACATGAATTAACATGTTGCTAACGTGATTTAGCTTGTTAACAAGTTTAACGTTGTTAACATTAATTAGCATGTTGCTAGCACGTTTTAACATGTAATTAGCATGTTGCTAACATGATTTAACATGTTATTAGCATGAATTAGCATGTTGTTAGCATGTTTTAACATGAATTAGCATGTTGTTAACATGATTTAGCATTTTTCTAACATATTGTTAGCATGAATTAGCATTAATTAGCCTGTTTTAATATGAATTAGCATTTTACTAGCATGTTTTAACATGTTAACATGAATTAGCATGTTGCCAACATGATTACCATGTGGTAACATGATTTAACATGTTGCTAACACGTTTTAACATGAATTAACATGTTGTTAACATGATTTAGCATGTTGCTAACATAAATTAGCATTTTGTTAGCATCTTTTAACATTATTTAACATGTTAACATAAATTAGCTTGTTTTAACATGAATTAGCACATTGCTAGCATGAATTGGCATGTTGCTAGCATGTTTTAGCACACTGATAGCATGTCCTAAGCTAGTTGCTAGGCTTTTCTAGTGATAGACACATAGAGTTAATGTATTAAAGTTTTGGGATTTTTATGATTTTTAATCGGCATTTTTAGGAAAACCTTAAGTCGGATCAGTTTTAAAAGATACACAGTCCTGAAGTAGCCGAGTTTGGGGGGTGTAGCTTTAACGCTATAGGAGATACAGTCTAAATTTTGTCTCAGAAGAAGAACTCTAGTAGGGGTCACATGATAATGACAACATGGCAAAAGTCCAAAATTCCTTCATAATACCCATATTAGAGTGTATTATACTATAGTGTATTACAAAGTAAATTAAAATTCAAATGTAGTACCTAGTCAGACAGTATAAATTTCTGCTCTTTATTAACGTTCTCAAAACATTAGCACAAAAACATTAATTATACATCGTTCACGAAACGTTCAGTTGGATGTTCGTCTGACATTTCTAAATGTTACTTGTTTCAGAGATCATTTTAATAATGTTTGCGGAATGGAATGTTCCATTAAACGAGACAAAAATGGAACGTTCAGAGAACTAACATTAGCACAAAGTTCTCAGAACATCAGCTGTGCTGTTCCTCACACATTCCAGCTCTACAAACATCTGCTCATGCACGCGGCTGTATTATATCTGTATTTATGTATTTAGGGTAAATAAAGCTCTGCATTGATTTATTTCCAGGTGTTTGTGCTGTAGTTCAGGCCATAGAAATCTCACTATATTAGAAAGTCTGTATTGAGCTCTAGTGTCACGTGATGGAGTTTATGTCACTCAGATTATTGCTCGTCATGCTGTACCTCATGCAGAGAGACTCTATGATCATGTGTTACATATGGAGGTCATTATTATACAGAATATCTGGGCTTTCCAAAGCAGTGGATTATCAGAGGAACATCTTTAATGTCCTTATATACAGAGTTTCAGAGAAAACACTGGCATTGTGTGCAATTTATATGGATTTAAATGCTAAACAAAATGTCAAACATTATTTTAAAATGATTTTTAAGCCTATTTGCCCATCAACAGATGCAGTTCATCTGCACTAAACACACAATATTCTTCTCTTTGAGTGATTTAAAGTCTAATCTGGAGAGAGTTAAACACACAATTCACAACACACATCTATAAAAACATTTATAGAGCCGCAAATTAACTTCTAAAGAATTTACAGAGAATTTAATGGATAAAGTCACAGAGGGAGAGAACCATAGACTGTAAAAAAATATGGACGTAGTGTCCGTGATGTAGGTTTCTGAAGAGCATTTTTTAAGCGTAAAGTCGGCCGTCGCCATCTTGGCAGCGCGTCATCGCGCGTCACTCCTGGATAACTGACAATGGGCAGAGAGGCGGGACGTGGGCGGAGCTGAGGTGACGTGTGGCTAACAGACAAACGGCAATCCACCTGTCACTCAAAGTGGCCACGCCCTTAATTATGCAGAACTTTAAGGCTTTATATAATGTAAACGAGTAAGTTATAAAACAATTCACCCCCCTCACAGTTGTCATGAAGGGCAAAATTAGCCATACAGACCAAAACCACGATTTGTACCAGGCTGTAAAATGTTTTTTCTGCTGTAAAGTTGGGCATTTTAATATGAGGCTCAATGAGATTCTGCTCTCTTCTAGAGCCTGTCTCTAGCGGCCAGTCGATGAACTGCAGTTTAAATCACTTCTGTATTGAAGTGAATCCGCTCGATCCGTATGGATCAGTTTCTCTTTATGAACTTTCTGAAGCGTCAGTGGAAGTTGCTTAGACTGTCAATGGAGGACAGAAATCTTTCCCATTTCATTACAAATATCTCCATTTGTGTTCAGAAGATGAACGCAAGTCAGTCACATTTAATCTGACCATTAAAGTCCAGAAAAATTAAAACAGAATAAACTATAAAACAAAAATTAAAATTGCATGGACTGCAAAAAATTATGTTCTTCCTCAGGATTTTTGTTTTCCAGCACAAATATCAAAACATCCTTAAATCAAGACACATTTAATGACATGCAAAATGAAGAAATTAAGTCTTGTTTTCTGAGAAATTGAACAAAATGAAGTGAGTTTATGCTTAAAACAAGAACAAATATCTGTCATTGGGTATGAAAATTACTTGCATTTGAAATAAGTAGATTTTTCTGAACACATTGGCAGATATTTGTTCTTGTTTAAATCATAAAATCACAAGAGTAATTGGTCTTAAATGTACCTTCATAAAACCTGCAGAAACCCTGAGAATAAAAGCCATATTGAAGAAATAAAAACACATAAGATATAAGTAAAGCTTTATCTTAACGTTTAAAGCCGTGTGAACCATGTCTTATACTGTGAGCAAAACTGAATGTCCAACATTTACCATGTTTTTGTGGTAAAGTGCTCAATAAAGTTGGATTTCTCCTAAATGTACCTTTTAAAGGCACAATATGTAATTTTTCTCCGCTTATTCAAAACAAAGGCGTGTCTTGACTCCTTGATTTGGCGGAGCTTTTATTCTGTCAGACGAGCGCTTCCGCTTCTTCCGCTCATGTGTGTGTGGGGGAACGCGTCGCTGTTATCATATTACACACATCTGAGTGTGTTAAAGTGATGTTATAATGCTACTCTGTGCGTTCGCTCGGCACTACTATGAGACACTTGTTCACACTGCAGAGCTAGATTATATTAGGCAAGGTAAAACATGGTACTCGCGGTAAATCAGGAACACCAGATCTAAACAATAAGACTAACTGTGTTGAGCTGGAGAACAATGATTAGTTTCTGTCCATGAATGATCCAAACAGTTGCTCACCTGTCTAATAAAACACATCATATATTAAAGCGGCTTTGGTGTTTCCATGGTTACTACAAAATAAAACCGGAGGGTAACGTGGGTATGATGTCATTGATAGGCGACGCACACACACACGGACCTGTCCTGGTTAAAATCCCTTATTTCTCTGGATTTAAACATTCTTGGAAACATTTGGGATAATGTAAATACACAAGTCAACAAAATATATAACACTGTTCTAGTGGCTTTTGGATATTTTAACCTAAAAATCTTACATATTGTGCCTTTAAATGAGGAGAAATAATTAGTTTTATTGTGATAAGCAATATATAAGGTTTCTGTTCTCCAGTTGAGAATTTGCTGCATGTATTAATAATTCATTTGACACTATTAAACAGTTTTAAAGTTGAGTTTGTGCTTAAAACAGAACAAATATCTGCCAATGGAGTCAGAAAAATCACCTTAAGTCAAAGGGAAAACAAGTTGATTTTTCTGATTTTCCATTGGCAGATATTTGTTCTTGTTTTAAGCACAAACTCACTTCATTTTGATAAAGTTTTCAGAAAGCAAGACTTACCCACGTAGGAGGGGACGTTCTCACGACCTTGCACAACGTTCCCTAAAAGTTCTCTAAAGGTGACGAAAATCCCAAGTCTTTATAGAACATTAGGGACGTTCCTAAAGCTCCTCTTTTGGTTATGAAAGTGATGCAGTTCAAGGTTCCTGATATGACTTTAGGGGGACGTTCCATTTTGGTTATTTTATGGTCACACAGCAACGTTGCAAAGAGGACATTTGGGGCGTTAACAGAATGTTCCCATACGGTTCCCTGTTAGTCAGATGGGACGTTACATTCGGGACTGCGCTGCAACATATCTTGTTCAGTGCTCAGTCCCTACACTACATTCCCATCACGTTTGCAGGACCTTTAGGGGACCAACCTAGAATGTTGATATTTGGTCCTGTTTAGGTCCTTCCATCACGTTTACCAAATGTTTTCAGAACATGTGTGTGTGAATCTATGTACACTGGGCTGCTTTGCTAATGAGGGTCAGTAAAACGCAGGATTTGCACAAAAGTTGCTTCTCATAGATGGATCAATACCAACTGTTTGTCCAACTTCATATCCAGAACATGTAAGTACTGCACTTTATATTCTGTGAAAGTACGCAAATCGCTTTTGAGAATGAGCTGGTTAGGACGCTGACGGCTAATGTGGCTAAAGTTAGCATTGCCTCTGACTGTATTCACAGAGATCAGAGCTACGTCATTAGTTTTATTTTTAAGAAGTAATAAAAGTGCACTTCTGAATTGTACAGGCGGTGAGCATTTTCAGGCTAAAAATACCAAGCTCTGGTCTCTGTGAATACAGTAAGAGACAATGGTAGCTTTAGCCACATTAGCACATTCAGAACGGAGATTTGCAAACACACACATTATAAAGTGCAGTACTTACATGTTCTGGATATGAAGTTGGATCACGAAGAGTTGGTATTGATCCATCTTTGAGAAGCAACTTTTGTGCAAATCCTGTGTTTTATTGACCCTCATTAGCAAAGCAGCCCAGTGTACATAGATTCACACACACGTTCTGAAAACATTCAGTAAACGTGATGGAAGGACCTAAACAGGACCAAAAAATAACATTCTAGGTTGGTCCCCTAAAGCAGTGGTTCTCAAACCTGTCCTGGGGACCCCTTACCGCTTCACTTTTTGTATGTCTCCCTCATCACACACCCAATTCAAGCCTTGCAGGCTCTACTAATGAGCTGATGAATTGAATCCGGTGTGTTAGGTGAGGGAGACATGCAAAACGTGCAGTGGTGAGGGGTCCCCAGGACAGGTTTGAGAACCACTGCCCTAAAGGTCCTGCAAACGTTATGGGAATGTAGTGTAGAGACCTAGAGGGAACGTCCTATAGTAATGGCCCCCTAAACATTCCCAGAACGTCCTGAATGTTCCCTTGACACCAGCGGGGACGTTCTGAGAACGTAAAATTTCTAGCGGGGTAATATCTTCAGTCATTTTGCTTCTCCAGTAAATGTATCTTGATTTGTTTAGATACTTGTGCTGGAAAACAAGACAGAGAACATCATGTTTTGACTGTGTGTGTTCACTAACATGCCAAAGAAAAGCAGAAAGCTATCCTTCAGTGAGTTAATGGCAAATGTAGGAATTCTGATGGATATGAAACAAATTGTACCACAAGCTACAAACGAAGCCTCAGTCTTTAACGAGCCGAGTTTATGAGTCTGAATGAGAAACTCGGATGATAAACACGAACAGATGTTCAGCTGAAACACTTCAGGTGCAGTGTCGTCTGTGATCTGCAGGAGGCGCTATAACATCTTCACATTCACTCACTTCAGTTCCTTTGTGCCTGTGAGCAAACTGATGGACACTGGAGGATGTGACTATCAGTCGCTGAGCACAGGTGGACCCCTGTTATGCCAATGATGTGTGTGTGTGTAAGTGTGTGTGAGTGTGCGTATGAGTGAGTGAGTGTCAGTGTGTGTATGTTTGGGTGTGTACGTGTGAGTGTGTGAGTGTGTGTGTGTGTGCATATGAGTGAGTGTGTATGTTTTGGGTGTGTACATATGAGTGTGTGCGTGAGAGAGATAGTGTGTGTGTGTGTGTGTGTGTGTGTGTGTGTGTGTGTGTGTGTGTGTGTGTGGGTGGGTGGGTGGGTGGGTGAGTGAGTGTGTATGTTTGGATGTGTACGTATGAGTGTGTGTGTGGGTGGGTGAGTGAGTGTGTGTATGTTTCGGTGTGTACATATATGTGTGTGTGTGTGTGTGTGTGTGCATGAGTGAGTGTGTTAAAACAGGAAGTAAAACCAGTGATGTGATATTATGATGTGATCATAATCATATGCTGATGTTTAGGCAGTTATTAATAGCTCTGTTTGAATAAGGGTGGAACATTAACTAATAATAAAGAAAGGTCATGAAGTGAAAAGGAAAAACACTGTCAAACTGTCAGAGCACTTCATAAAACATCTCAACATAATGAGATTATTCATTTATCCATCCATCCTTCCTTATTTATTCTGTTAATTACATAAGCAGTGGGAAACTCCTTTAGACCGAGTGTTTGACCTGGTAAAAACTC
>CM077181.1:610000-632500 GCA_039654105.1 Coreius guichenoti
TCCTCCTCGGTGAAAGCTGTTTCCTTCCGGACTGTCTGTTTTAAAAGGGGAAAGGATTTCTCGAAAGCATGGAGACTAGCTTCGTTCCCTTGAATTAAGACCATTCCACTGTTGTAGAGATCGATGGTTTGGAGCTGTGAGGAGTGCTCAGCTGAGTCAAAAACACTGATCTGGCAACCTTTACAGATTCCCCTCTTATTAGTGTACGGGAAATAGTTACTAATAGCACTTTTCCAAATGTGGTTCCTCTCTGTATAGAAAATCAGATTTGTCTTCTGATTTTGAGATGTCATATCAGCATAAAGTGATTCAGGGTGTTCATGTAACACTGACTGTTTGAAAGCTTTTCTTTGATCTCCTTTAATGTCTGCAGGATAAACGATCTCCATGGCAACCGCTGAATGCATCTGTTATTGACAGTTGGGATGATGTCGGCAGTTAATAATAAAAACGTTAATAATAAAAAACAAATAGTAATATAACAAAAATCTTAATCTTCTCGTTGACGTACTGTATTGTCTTGTGCTGATGTGCTCTCTCTCTCACTCACTCACACACACACTCTCACACACACACACACACACACACACTCTCTAACTCACTCTCACACACACACACACACACTCTCTAACTCACTCTCACACACACACACACACACTCTCTCTCTCGCTCTCTCTTTCACACACACACACACACACACACTCTCTAACTCACTCTCACACACACACACACACACTCTCTAACTCACTCTCACACACACACACACACACTCTCTCTCTCACTCTCTCTTTCACACACACACACACACACACACACACTCTCTCACTCATTCACACACACTCACTCACACACACACACACACTCTCTCACTCACACACCCCCACACACA
The DNA here is from genome assembly GCA_039654105.1 of Coreius guichenoti. Classification (NCBI taxonomy): domain Eukaryota; kingdom Metazoa; phylum Chordata; class Actinopteri; order Cypriniformes; family Gobionidae; genus Coreius; species Coreius guichenoti. Next base: position 610,890 of record CM077181.1, read on the forward strand.
CACACACACACACACACACACACTCTAACTCACTCTCACACACACACACACACACTCTCTCTCTCGCTCTCTCTTTCACACACACACACACACACACTCTCTCACTCATTCACACACACCCACTCACACACACACACACACACTCTCTCACTCACACACCCACACACACACACACACTCTCTCACTCACTCACACTCACACACACACACACCCACTCACACACACACCCACTCACTCTCTCACTCACACACCCATACACACTCTCTCTCGCTCTCTCTCTCTCTCTCACACACACACACACACACACACACACTCACACTCACACTCACACTCACACTCACACTCACACCCACTCACACACACACACCTACTCACACACCCACTCACTCTCTCTCACACACACACACACACACACACACACACACACACACACACACACACTCACACTCACACTCACACCCACTCACACACACACACCTACTCACACACCCACTCACTCTCTCTCACACACACGCACACGCACACACACACATACACACTCTCTCTCTCTCTCTCTCTCTTTCTCTCTCGCTCTCACACACACACACACACACGCACACGCACGCACACACACACACACACACACTCTCTCTCTCTCTCTTTCTCTCTCGCTCTCACACACACACATCATAACTAACTCAGCTGTCAATCAAAAGCAGAGGAAATATTAAACAATTTCCACGCTGTGAATAACAACAATACTAAATAAACCGTTAATAAACAGGAACTAAAGGCAATGTGACACATTCTCATGATCTCATAGACGAGGAACATCTCTTTATGAATTTCCCCACAAACAAAACATCCCAGACACACACACACACACCTGAGTTCACCCTGACGTTCTGCTGCTAATGTACAGGCCGATAGTAAATTACTCGTGAGCATGATCACAGCGGATGGTGTTTGTCTGTAATGACCGTCCATTACGCTTCACATCATCACTGACATGAGAATGTGCTGAGCATTCATTATCCTGCTGCACATTATGTGTGTTTACTGTATATGCACTACCATTAAAAACTGTATTTATCAAGGATGCATTAAACTGATCAAAAGTGACATTTATAATGTTACAAAAGATTTCAAATAAATGCTGTTTGAACTTTCTATCCATCAAAGAATCCTGAAAAATCACGGTTTTCAACACTGATAATAATCATAAATATTTGTTGATCATCATATCATCATATGAGAATGATTTGTGAAGGATCATGTGACACTGAAGACTGGAGTAATGATGATAAATTCAGCTTTGATCACAGGAATAAATTACACTTTACTATATATTCACATAGAGAACAGATGATTTACACTGGAGTAATATTTCACTGTTTTACTGGATTTATGATCAAGATTTGAGCAGAAGAGACTCAAAAACATTATTCTTACCGACCCTAAACTTTTAAATTATACAGAAGTTCAAAGAAAACTGTCACAAACCTCAGAGATCTGTGAGGAAACACTGGTGAGTTTCTAAAGCTGAAGGTACTGCTTCTGTGGTTGAAGCTGAAGGTACTTGTGTATTTGAACTAACCACTAACTCACAGCAGATGACTGGTACTTTACTAACAAATAGTATTAAAAAGTACCATGGTATTCTTTGGAGCACCATATACTGTAAATGCCATGGCTCATGAATATGATAATCATTCAGTTACACAGTATACACCAACCTAATATTGTGTTGGTCCCCCTTTTGCTGACCCGTCGAGGCATGGACTCCACTAGACCCCTGAAGGTGTGCTGTGGTATCTGGCACCAAGATGTTAGCAGCAGATCCTTTAAGTCCTGTAAGTTGCGAGGTGGAGCCTCCATGGATCGGACTTGTTTGTTCAGCACATCCCACAGATGCTCGATTGGATTGAGATCTGGGGAATCTGGAGGCCAAATCAACACCTCAGATTCGTTGTTGTGCTCCTCAAACCATTCCTGAACCATTTTTGCTTTGTGGCAGGCGCATTATCCTGCTGAAAGAGCCACAGCCACCAGGGAATACCGTTTCCATGAAAGGGTGTACATGGTCTGCAACAATGCTTAGGTAGGTGGTACGTGTCAAAGTAACATCCACATGGATGGCAGGACCCAAGGTTTCCCAGCAGAACATTGCCCAAAGCATCACACTGCCTCCGCCGGCTTGCCGTCTTCCCATAGTGCATCCTGGTGCCATGTGTTCCCCAGGTAAGCCACGCACACACACCCGGCCATCCACGTGATGTAAAAGAATACGTGATTCATCAGACCAGGCCACCTTCTTCCATTGCTCCGTGGTCCAGTTCTGATGCTCATGTGCCCACTGTTGGTGCTTTCGGCGGTGGACAGGGGTCAGCATGGGCACCCTGACTGCTATGCAGCCCCATACGGAACAAACTGCGATGCACTGTGTATTCTGACACCTTTCTATCAGAACCAGCATTAACTTCTTGAGCAATTTGAGCTCCAGTAGCTCGTCTGTTTGATCGGACCACACGGGCCAGCCTTCGCTCCCCACGTGCATCAATGAGCCTTGGCCGCCCATGACCCTGTCGCCGGTTCACCACTGTTCCTTCCTTGGAGCACTTTTGATAGATACTGACCACTGCAGACCGGGAACACCCCACAAGAGCTGCAGTTTTGGAGATGCTCTGACCCAGTCGTCTAGCCATCACAATTTGGCCCTTGTCAAACTCACTCAAATCCTTACGCTTGCCCATTTTTTCTGCTTCTAACACATCAACTTTGAGGACAAAATGTTCACTTGCTGCCTAATATATCCCACCCACTAACAGGTGATGAAGAGATAATCGGTGTTATTCACTTCACCTGTCAGTGCTCATAATGTTATGCCTGATCAGTGTATATATAATCACACTACCAGATCTCAACCACAGTCATGTTTTTGACCAGATGATGTCATTAGCTATGTCCAAAGTTGTTGTGTAAAACTGCGTACAATTGGAATATTGCATAAAACATTTGTGAATAAAGCAGCGTTTCCATCCCGTGTGTTCAAGGGAACAAAATTGTCACTTTCTGGGAAACTGGAGTAAAATCTCAGTAATAAACTGTAAGTTGCTCAATCGGCTCTTTTCCCTCCATCATAGATGAGTGTTGTCTCAAGAGGTGAAACACACACACACACACACACACACACTCAGAGCGTCAGGCGAAACACAATAAACGCTGTCATGTTCTCTTGCGTTGGGATGCTGGTGTTTGGGAACGCAATCGTGTGAGACGCTTCTGGAGGAATACACACACACACACACACACATGTCATGTTCTCTTGCGTTGGGATGCTGGTGTTTGGGAACGCAATCGTGTGAGACGCTTCTGGAGGAATACACACACACACACACACACACACATGTCATGTTCTCTTGCGTTGGGATGCTGGTGTTTGGGAACGCAATCGTGTGAGACGCTTCTGGAGGAATACACACACACACACACACACACACACACATGTCATGTTCTCTTGCGTTGGGATGCTGGTGTTTGGGAACGCAATCGTGTGAGACGCTTCTGAAGGAATACACACACACACACACACACACACACACACGTCATGTTCTCTTGCGTTGGGATGCTGGTGTTTGGGAACACAATCGTGTGAGACGCTTCTGGAGGAATACACACACACACACACACACTAAACGCTTCTGGAGGAATTAAACCAAATCATTCTGATCACAGACTTTGACTCAGGCGTTTCAGAGCCACCAAACCGACATTTGAGATGCTGCGACGCCATTGGTCCGCTGGTTAGGCCAGTTATCCAATCACAGCCTCTACATCTTGGTGTTTCTATCCAGCATTATTTAAGCAATAACCCAAAATTCACATCAAAATAGATGTATGGAAACCCAGCTAGTGACTCTCAGATGCTGCTGTTAGTTTGGTTTATTCTGACCGAACGTGACCTCTTGACCTCTAGCTGTCGGGCGGATCCGAGTGCGCAGGAGTGATGAGACACAAGCGTCTCTCGAGACCGCGGCGATGAGCAATCCATTCTCTGAACTGACGGAGAACGAGTGCACCGATGAGAAACAGAGAGAACGTGACCTTTCACTGGAAATAAAGAATCAGACAAAGACTCGCATTCATGTTTTTATAAATATTAGACCATTTAACAAGCAACAGATTTTTTTGTAGTTCTGCAAACGGGTGGATCTCATGAAATGAGTGTTTTTATGTTTTTGCATACTTCTTTTAAATGTCACAGAGACGCATAAATGTAAAACAAAACGGAAAACGATCAATTTAAACATTGTTACTGACTGACAACAAAGTCGTGCGATTTCGACCTGGTGTGTTCTTATATTACACCTACAGCAAATATCTGAGCTCAGTCCATATCGGTGCAACACGCCAAGTTAAAGGTGCAACTTTTCCACATAAATAAATGGACAGTACTTGCAATGAACTGCAATAAAATTATGTGTATCCACATAAGATGAAGACACAGAAAAAGCTGATTTATAATCATAATGGTCATATAATGAAGTTGAGAAGTGCTGGGCGGTATACCGTTTCATCTCGAATTTCACACAACGATATATTTGAGATACCGCCACAGTAGCTCAAAGCACTGCTGAATCTGTTCAATGGTCATGAAGAGCGCTATGCACTGAGAGGAGCTCTATTAACTGCACACCCTTATGAATTATCTATACCGAAGCACGCGTGACGCTCGCAGTGTTTTCAGCGTCTGCCGTCTCACTATATGAGGATATAAACACATGAACTTCATCTCCAGAGCCGCTCGGAGTCACAAGCATTTTTATCATTATTTTTTGATTACATTTTAATCGCGTTTAATCGAAAATGTGTGATAATTTTTTTTTTTTAATCGACTGACAGCACTAGTTTTAATTTGAACAGTAAACGTGTGTGTGAGAGAGTGTGTGTGTGTGTGTGTGTGAATGAGTGAGTGTGAGAAAGTGTTTGTTTGTGTGTGTCTGTGAGTGTGTGATTGAGAGAGTGAGTGTGAGAAAGTGTGTATGTTTGTGTGTGTCTGTGAGTGTGTGTGAGAAAGTGTGTATGTTTGTGTGTGTATGTGAGTGTGTATGTTTGTGTGTGTCTGTGAGTTTGTGTGAGAGTGAGAAAGTGTGTATGTTTGTGTGTGTCTGTGAGTGTGTGTGAGAGAATGAGTGTGAGAGTGTGTGATTGTGTAAGTGTGTGTATGTTTGTGTGTGTCTGTCTGTGAGAGAATGAGTGTGTGTGAGTGAGTGTGAGAGAGTGTGTGTATGTTTGTGTGTCTGAGTGTGTGTGAGAGAATGAGTGTGAGCGAGTGTGTGTATGTGTGTGTCTGTGAAAGAATGAGCGTGTGAGAGAGTGTGTATATGTTTGTGTGTGTCTGAGTTTGTGTGAGAGAGAGTGAGAAAGTGTGTATGTTTGTGTGTGTCTGTGAGTGTGTGTGAGAGAATGAGTGTGAGAGTGTGTGCTTGTGTGAGTGAGTGTATGTGTGTTTGTGTGTGTCTGTCTGTGAGAGAATGAGTGTGTGTGAGTGAGTGTGAGAGAGTGTGTGTATGCTTGTGTGTCTGAGTGTGTGTGAGAGAATGAGTGAGCGAGTGTGTGTATGTGTGTGTCTGTGAAAGAATGAGTGTGTGAGAGAGTGTGTATATGTTTGTATGTGTCTGTGAATATGTGTGAGAGAATGAGTGTGAGTGTGTGAGTGAGAGAGCGAGTGTATGTTTGTGTGTGTCTGTGAGTGTGTGTGAGAGAATGAGTGTGAGTGTGTGAGAGAGCGAGTATGAGAGAGTGTGTGAGTGTCTGTGAGTGTGTGTATGTTTGTGTGCGTCTGTGAGTGTGTAAGAGTGTTTATGTTTGTGTGTCTGTGAGTGTGTGTGTGTGTGTCTGTGAGTATGTGTGAGAGTGTGTGTGTGAGAAAGTGAGTGTGAGAGAGTGTGTGTGAGAGAGTGTGTGTGAGAGAGTGAGTGTGAGAGTGTGTGAGTGTGAGAGTATGTGTATGTTTGTGTGTCTGTGAGTGTGTGTGTATGTGTTTGTGAGTATGTGTGAGAGTGTGTGTGAGAAAGTGAGTGAGTGTGTGTGTGAGAGAGTGTGTGTGAGAGTGAGTGTCTGTGAGTGTGTGTGAGAATGTGTGTATGTTTGTATGTGTCTGTGAGTGTGTGTGAGAGAGTGTGAGTGTGTGAGAGTGAGTGTCTGAGTGTGTGTGAGAATGTGTGTATGTTTGTGTGTGTCTGTGAGTGTGTGTGTTTGTGAGTATGTGTGAGAGTGTGTGTGTGAGAAAGTGAGTGTGAGTGAGTGTGTGTGTGAGAGTGTGTGTGAGTGAGTGTCTGTGAGTGTGTGTGAGAATGTGTGTATGTTTGTGTGTGTCTGTGAGTGTGTGTGAGAGAGTGTGAGTGTGTGAGAGTGAGTGTCTGTGAGTGTGTGTGAGACTGTGTATGTTTGTGTGTGTTTGTGAGTATGTGTGAGAGTGTGTGTGTGAGAAAGTGAGTGTGAGTGAGTGTGTGTGTGAGAGTGAGTGTCTGTGAGTGTGTGTGAGAATGTGTGTATGTTTGTGTGTGTCTGTGAGTGTGTGTGTATATGTTTGTGTGTGAGAGTGTGTGTGTGTGAGAGTGTGTGTGAGAAAGTGAGTGTGAGTGTGTGTTGATTTTTCATTTGATTAAATTTTAAAAGGTTAACTAAATTGTTAGTTGTATAAATAGATTTGATTACCTCCAAAGTAAAGTTATATTTAACATTATAATGTTTTTATGCACTCCTGACAGTAAAATAAACCACTATACACTTATACAAAGGTCCAGTTTGAAAAGAAAAAAAAATGTTTTGTTCACTTGGCCCAGCAGAACTACGAAAAACTTAAATTATGTAACAAGTAATGAAACAAAAACAAGTTACTGGTGCACCTTTAAAATGATTGTGTTGTTTTCATTACAGTCGCTCAGACTCTTACATGATGTTTATCACTCTTTGATCCCGGAGCTCATTTATGTCAGACCAGGATCAGCTCAACACGTGTTAAATCACGATTGCATTCATTTGCATTTCTCTCGATGGCACTGAATAACTTTAGTCTGCACATTCAAATCTTGATCCAATGACATTCAGAAACTGCATAACAAGGCCGTTCTGCATGCATGTGATTGCATTAGAACACAGTCTGCGGCTTCTGTTTCCACTTCAATCAGCATTTGGGGGTTTAAAAATAGCCACACACTCATCTCAAAATACATCACTCTGCCATCATTTTAACTGACATGCATTGCATTTTGCATCAGATTTTTAACTTGCTCGCATTCAATCATGAATATTTGCTTGGATCTTAGTTTTCTAGAAATGATTTGCGAGCTCACATTTCAGCACAGAGATCTAGAGATTAAAGGGTTAGTTCACCCAAAAATGTAAATCCTGTCATTAATTCCTCATGTCGTTCCAAACCCGTAAGAAATTCGTTCATCTTCAGACACAAATGAAGATATTTCTGATGAAATCCGAGAGCTCTGACCCCTCCATAGACAGCAGTGTAATGAACACTTTCAAGGTCCAGAAAGGGAGTAAAGACATCGTTAAAATAGTCATGTGACTCCAGTGGTTCAGCCTTAATGTTATGAAGCGTTGAGAATACTTTAGTGCGCAAAAACAAACAAAAATAACGACTTTATTCAACAATTTCTTCTCGTCTGTGTCAGTCTTCTACGCTGTTGACGCAGTAAATACAGTGCAGCGCTTCAGAGTTACGAACGCCGGCTTACCATTGGCCGACGCTGATCATGTGACGCATGCGTGTGATGCGTTGACCAACGTCAACAGCGTAAGAGACTGACACAGACGAGAAGAAATTGTTGAATAAAGTCGTTTTTTTGGGGTGTTTTTGAGCACTAAAGTATTCTCAACGCTTCATAACATTAAGGCTGAACCACTGGAGTCACATGGACTATTTTAACGATGTCTTTACTCCCTTTCTGGACCTTGAAAGTGTTAATTAAACAGCTGTCTATGGAGGCTCTCGAATTTCATCAGAAACATCTTCATTTGTGTCTGAAGATGAACGAAGGTCTTACGGGTTTGGAACGACATGAGGAACTAATGACAGAATTTACATTTTTGGGTGAACTAACCCTTTAACGGCAGCGACAGCAGGAAGTGATCAGGTGAAGCAAACACTAAATCAGTGAACTCGTTTGGTTTAGCAGGAATCCTGGTCAACACCTTCATTTAATGTGTTATACAGCATACGGTTTAAAGATATAATCTAGTGAAACAAAAACTACAAGCAGCGCAATGACACTAATACCACAAAATCATGATCGTCCAAGTCAAAACTTTCCTCAAGTCTCCTTAAACTCAAACAGTCAGAGGCCTCCATTGAGACATGAGAACTGTAACAGGGAGCGATCTGATTAGTTAGGGGGCGTGTCAATCAAGCGCCGCTGGCCTATGAGGAGTCTGGCTGGAGTTCGTGCCAGTACGCCGTCTCCACCTGCGCCCTGCTGCACATCTCACTCCAGTGCTGGCTTCCCGCCTCAGAACCCTCACAGCCAATCAGAACACGACCCAGAATGCAGCTTTTGGTGTATCGCCTTCCCTGTCAATCAATAATAGAGCCATGTCATTACTGTCACACATCACATCAGTGTAGATTACGGTCAGTGTCATTACTGTCACACATCACATCAGTGCAGATTACGGTCAGTGTCATTACTGTCACACATCACATCAGTGCAGATTACGGTCAGTGTCATTACTGTCACACATCACATCAGTGCAGATTACGGTCAGTGTCATTACTGTCACACATCACATCAGTGTAGATTACGGTCAGTGTCATTACTGTCACACATCACATCAGTGCAGATTACGGTCAGTGTCATTACTGTCACACATCACATCAGTGCAGATTACGGTCAGTGATCCTCACCTGCATGACGGTGAGCTCCAGCTGCAGCGGCAGACGGCTGACGTCACCGGCCGGGAGGTCGAACAGGAACGGTGCGTTCCAAACGGCATTGGCTCCACTCGCACCCTTCGTCTCTTTAGTGCTGATGACTTCACCGTCCTGACGCAGGTTTATTACAACATAATGATCTACACAAACACACACACACACACACTGGAGTCCCTTCATCTGGATATGAGCGACTGTACATGCTTTTGACATTTACATTTATTCACTTCAGATGCTTTTATCCATCAGTCTTTCCATCCATCTGTTCATCTGTCCATCCAGCCGTCTATCTATCCATCCATTCATCCATCCATCTATCTCTTCATCCATCCAGCCGTCTATCTATCTGTCCATCCATCCGTCTATCTATCCATCCATCATCCATCCGTCTATCTATCCATCTATTCATACATCCATCCGTCTATCTATCTATCTATCTATCTATCTATCTTTCCAGCCGTCCATCCATCCATCCATCCATCCATCCATCCATCCATCCATCCATCCATCAGTCTGTCTATCTATCCGTCCGTTCATCCATCCATCCATCTACTGTCTGTCTATCTATCTATCCGACTGATCATCCATCCGTCTATCTATCCGTCCATCCATCCATCCATCCATCCATCCATCCATCAGTCTGTCTATCTATCCGTCCGTTCATCCATCCATCCATCTACTGTCTGTCTATCTATCTGTCTGATCATCCATCCGTCTATCTATCCGTCCATCCATCCATCCATCCATCCATCATCCGTCTGTCTATCTATCCGTCTGTTCATCCATCCATCCATCTGTCCATCCATCCATCTGTCTTTCCATCCATCCATCCATCCATCCATCCGTCTGTCTATCTATCCGTCTGTTCATCCATCTGTCCATCCATCCATCCATCCATCCATCCGTCTTTCCATCCATCCATCCATCCATCCGTCTGTCTATCTATCCGTCTGTTCATCCATCCATCCATCCATCCACCTCTCCATCCATCCATCTATCTGTTTATCCGTCTATCTATCCGTTCATTCATCCATCAATCCATCTCATGTTCTTGACACTTATTTAGGAAATTTACATTTATTTATTTATCAGATGTACTTTTATCCAGTCACTTACAAAAGAGAAAATGCTAGAAACACACACACACACACACACACACACCTGGAGTCCCAGGCATCCTGGTGAGTTTGGGCAGGTTCTCAGCTTTCCGCACCATCACCTTCATGCGCTGCGCCAGCTTCTGATACTGCAGGAGAATCAGGATCTGGCCCAGGAATCGCACCGGACAAACAGACGCCCTGGTGTCCCCCACTGCATCATGGGAGCTCTGACTCTGAAAGTACAAAAACACATGATCTAATAGAGCTGGTATGATATTTTAGATTTCTGATGTGAGAGGTATCTGTCGATTGAGTGGAACGTTTTAACTGAATGTGTCTGTATGTTAATGTTTCCAGCACTTTCCTCAAATAACATCCTAATCGCATTAGACTCTAAGAGAAAGAACAAACGCAGTGTCACATGACACCTGAACATTAGCATTCAAACACACTGAAGGGTCTTCAGCCCACGCCGAATCACACCAGCATCGTTCAGTTCAGTTCAGTTCAGTTCAGCACACTTTATGGTGTTTATTAGGGGAAATTTGACTCAAGGCGCACACACACACATGCACACACACACACTTGACCAGTCATTTCAGCCTTTCAGTAACAAACAACGCCTTGTACTCAACAACTTTACATCCGACAATATAACACACAATTAACAACGACATACCCCAAACCATCACAACCATCCATCTGTTCATCCATCCTTCCATCCATCCATCTATCCATCAGTCCGTCCATCCGTCTTTCCATCCATCCTCCATCCATCCATCTTTCCATCCATCCTCCATCCGTCCATCCATCCATTCATCCGTCTTTCCATCCGTCCTTCCATCCATCCATTCGTCTGTCCATCCATCCATCCATCCATCCATCCATCCATCTATCCATCAGTCCGTCCATCCGTCTTTCCATCCATCCATTCATCCGTCCATCCGTCTGTCCGTCTTTCCATCCATCCATCTGCCCGTCCATCCATTCATCTGCCGATCCATCCGTCCATCCATCCATCCATCCATCCATCCATCCATCCGTCTTTCCATCCATCCGTCCGTCCATCCATCCGTCTGTCTGTCCATCCATCCATCAGTCCATCCATCCATCCATCTGTCTTTCCATCCATCCATCAGTCCAGCAATCCGTCTTTCCATCCATCCAACCATCTTTCCATCCATCCATCCATTCATCTATCCATCCATCCATCCGTCCATCTTTCCATCCATCCATCCATCCATTCATCTATCCATCCATCCGTCCGTCCGTCCGTCCGTCTTCCATCCATCCATCCGTCTTCCATCCATCCATCCGTCTTTCCATCCATCCATCCGTCATTCCATCCATCCATCAATTTGTCAATCCATCCATCTATTCATCAGTCCATGTCTGTCTGTCTATCTGCCTACACACCTTAAAACTACAAATCTCTACAAATTTTTTTTCAAGTTTTCTAACTATGCAACACTTTTGCTTTTAAACTAAGTTGTTTTCTTGTCAAGCCATCATTCTCAGTTTTTCCTCTTCTCGCTCTTCTCCTCCTGTATTTCCTCCTCTGCTGCATCACCGATCTCCTCTCTGCAGACGCAGCTCTCTGGCTCCAGGCCACACTAAAGCACCACTTGTTGGCATGCCGGTCACGCAGTCCTACGATCTCACTGCAGTTTCTGTGCTGATGAAGCCACTGTCACACTACAGCAACACCAAGGGCTTCAATCTGATAATGCATGATCTGATAACATGCACACCTTACAATGAAAGTCACTATGAATAAAAGCGTCTGTCAAAGGAAAATATATCATGTGCTGCACTCTACTTACATCATATTACCCATCATCCATCCATCCATCCATCATTCTGAATATCCATCCATCATTCTGAATATCTATTCATCCATCATTCTAAATATCTATCCATCAATCCATCCATCCATCCATCATTCTACATATCCATCCATCCATCCATCCATCATTCTGAATATCTATCCATCCATCTATCATTCTGAATATCCATCCATCATTCTGAATATCTATCCATCCATCCATCAATCCCTCTATCCATCATTCTGAATATCCATCCATCATTCTGAATATCCATCCATCCATCCATCCATCATTCTGAATATCTATCATCCATCCATCCATCCATCCATCCATCCATCCATCCATCCAATCGTTCTGAATATCTATCCATCCATCCATCATTCTGAGTATCTATCCATCCATCCATCCATCATTCTGAATATCTATCCATCCATCCTTCTAAAAATCTATCCATCCATCATTCTGAATATCCATCCATCCATCCATCATTCTGAATATCCATCCATCTATTCATCCATCATTCTGAATATCCATCCATCCATCCATCATTCTGAATATCTATCCATCCATCCTTCTAAATATCTATCCATCTATCATTCTGAATACCTATACATCCATCCTTCTAAATAGCTATCCATCTATCATTCTGAATATCTATCCATCCATCCTTCTAAATATCTATCATCCATCCATCCATCCATCCATCATTCTGAATATCAATCCATCCAACCATCATTCTGAATATCTATGCATCCATCCATCCATCCATCATTCTGAATATCTATCCATCCATCTATCATTCTGAATAGCCATCCATCCATCCATCATTCTGAATATCAATCCATCCAACCATCATTCTGAATATCTATGCATCCATCCATCCATCCATCATTCTGAATATCTATCCATCCATCTATCATTCTGAATATCCATCCATCTATCCATCTATCATTCTGAATATCCATCCATCCTTCTAAATATCTATCCATCTATCCATCCATCCATCATTCTGAATATCTATCTATCCATCCATCCATCCATCCTTCTGAATATCTATGCATCGATCCATCCATCCATCATTCTGAATATCTATCTACCCATCCATTCATCCATCATTCTGAATATCCATCCATCCATCCATCCATCCATCATTCTACATATCTATCCATCCATCCACCCATCATTCTGAATATCTATCATCCATCTATCATTCTGAATATCCATCCATCCATCAATCTTTCTGAATATCCATCCATCTATCTATCTATCATTCTGAATATCTATCCATCCATCCTTCTAAATATCTATCCATCCATCCATCCATCCATCCCAGTATTTGATACACTGCCGATTTTGCAGGTTTTCCTACTTACAAAGCATGCAGAGGTCTGTAATTTTTATCATAGGTACTCTTCAACTGTGAGAGACGGAATCTAAAACAAAAATCCAGAAAATCACATTGTATGATTTTTAAATAATTAATTTGCATTTTATTGCATGACATAAGTATTTGATCACCTACCAACCAGTAAGAATTCCGGCTCTCACAGACCTGTTAGTTTTTCTTTAAGAAGCCCTCCTGTTCTCCACTCATTACCTGTATTAACTGCACCTGTTTGAACTCGTTACCTGTATAAAAGACACCTGTCCACACACTCAATCAAACAGACTCCAACCTCTCCACAATGGCCAAGACCAGAGAGCTGTGTAAGGACATCAGGGATAAAATTGTAGACCTGCACAAGGCTGGGATGGGCTACAGGACAATAGGCAAGCAGCTTGGTGAGAAGGCAACAACTGTTGCCGCAATTATTAGAAAATGGAAGAAGTTCAAGATGGCGGTCTCCCTCAGTCTGGGGCACCATGCAAGATCTCACCTTGTGGGGCATCAATGATCATGAGGAAGGTGAGGGATCAGCCCAGAACTACACGGCAGGACCTGGTCAATGACCTGAAGAGAGCTGGACCACAGTCTCAAAGAAAACCATTAGTAACACACTACGCCGTCATGGATTAAAATCCTGCAGCGCACGCAAGGTCCCCCTGCTCAAGCCAGCACATGTCCAGGCCTGTCTGAAGTTTGCCAATGACCATCTGGATGATCCAGAGGTGGAATGGGAGAAGGTCATGTGGTCTGATGAGACAAAAATAGAGCTTTTTGGTCTAAACTCCACTCGCCGTGTTTGGAGGAAGAAGAAGGATGAGTACAACCCCAAGAACACCATCCCAACCGTGAAGCATGGAGGTGGAAACATCATTCTTTGGGGATGCTTTTCTGCAAAGGGGACAGGACGACTGGACCGTATTGAGGGGAGGATGGATGGGGCCATGTATCGCGAGATCTTGGCCAACAACCTCCTTCCCTCAGTAAGAGCATTGAAGATGGGTCGTGGCTGGGTCTTCCAGCATGACAACGACCCGAAACACACAGCCAGGGCAACTAAGGAGTGGCGCCGTAAGAAGCATCTCAAGGTCCTGGAGTGGCCTAGCCAGTCTTCAGACCTGAACCCAGTAGAAATCTTTGGAGGGAGCTGAAAGTCCGTATTGCCCAGCGACAGCCCCGAAACCTGAAGGATCTGGAGAAGGTCTGTATGGAGGAGTGGGTCAAAATCCCTGCTGCAGTGTGTGCAAACCTGGTCAAGAACTACAGGAAACGTATGATCTCTGTAATTGCAAACAAAGGTTTCTGTACCAAATATTAAGTTCTGCTTTTCTGATGTATCAAATACTTACGTCATGCAATAAAATGCAAATTAATTACTTAAAAATCATACAATGTGATTTTCTGGATTTTTGTTTCAGATTCCGTCACTCACAGTTGAAGAGTACCTATGATAAAAATTACAGACTTCTACATGCTTTGTAAGTGGGCAAACCTGCAAAATCGGCAGTGTATCAAATACTTGTTCTCCCCACTGTATCTATCACTCTCAATATCCATCCATCTATCTATCTGATCAAAATATCACTTTTGTTTCTACTTCACAAGTGAAGTCATACTGAAATCATTCAGAACATTGTGGATAATGTATATGTTTGTCTGACTGATGGAATATGGAGGGAGTGTTCAGAAACCTGTTTCAGTATCACTCTATCACACTGCTCCTCTAATACCTTCCTCATCCTCCTCCTTGCAGGGTTGAGCTGACAATTGAAGGTGGCGGTGGAATCGGGTTCCCAGTGGATTTCTGCACACGCCAGTTCCAGTTCCCCCACAGCCGTCTCCCTCAGACCGGAGAAATCCCTGCTGGACACGGTCAGTCTGAGGGTGCAGGCCTGGAGCTCCTCCGCCGATCTCACCTGCAGCTGGAGCACCTGCGCTGGAGCGTCTAGACCGAGGCTGAGGCTGCGTCTGCGCGCCGGCGTGGGGCAGAGTGGGGGCAGACAGGCCCGGACTGTGGCGCCACTCAGTTTCCTGGAGCCCCGATAGAGACCCAGAACAGTGACGGTGAGTTTGCCCTCTGACGGAGAGAAAAGTAAAGTGAAGTGAAGGGATGGTGTGGGTTTGTGAGAGTTGGAGCCGTAATGTTGGTTGTTTTCGCCGTTAAGCCTGTCGCTTTCCGTATACAAGATTTTATCATTGCGCTTTTGCGACTTTAGGCTGAGTTTAGGAATGGACGGGAGCGAGGAACGAACACGAACGGCTGGCTTAGTGGGTTTAGATGAAACAACGGGGGAACTGAGTCGCCGCAGACTGAAACGAGACGGTCCCGTCAAAGCGTGAGGAAGAGATGAACAGGACAGATCGTCTTCTGACGGCGTTGAGCTGCTGTTGAAGGAGGGATAGTCCAGCACGTCTCCGTCCAGCTCCTCATACTGCTGTTTGATTGGCAGGGTGTTGATGGAAGGGGAGGGGCTAAGAGTCACCGTCACATGATCTGCAGGTAGAGGAGGTAAGGATAGCCCTGCCTCCTTGTCCGTGGGGTGGGACTTCTGATGCCAACAGCAGATTATGCAGCCAATCACGAGGCAGAAGCAGAGAACGGCTAAGCCAACAGCCAATAAGATCTGGAGATGCACTAGTGAAGTAAACAAACACACATAATCAATATAGAGTCGAAAGTCACAGTTATAGCAACACATTGAAATAAATGAGACATTTTGAAGTAGAAAATCTTCCCAATTCACCCTATTTTCTTGTAAGACGTACTCCAGTAATCTTTGATAAATCATTTATTACAGTGAGGGCTGGTGGGGTGATGGATAAACCGCAGCATGATTTTACAATAATTCAAATGACTCACACCATGATATAAGACTTTAGTTGTGCCAGAGCAATATTAAATATTCTGCTGTAGTGCACACACACACACACACACACACCAACACACACAAACTCTCACACACACACTCACACTCACATACACTCTCGTACAGATGCACGCACGCACGCACACACACACAGATACACATACACACATATATACACACACTCTCACACTCTCTCTCTCTCTCTCACACACACACACACACACACACTCTCTCTCTCACACACACACACTCACACAGACTCACACACAGACTCACACACACACACACAAACTCACACTCACACTCACTCACACACACAGACTCTCACACACACACTCTCTCTCACACACAGACTCACAGACTCTCTCTCTCTCACACACACACACACTCTCTCACACACTCACTCACAGAGAATCTCACACACACAGACGCTCTCTCTCACACACACACACTGACAGACTCACACACACACACTCTCTCACACACACAAACATACAGACTCTCTCTCTCACACACACACACGCTCTCTCTCTCTCTCACACACACACACACACACACACAAACACAAAAACACACAGACTCTCTCTCTCTCTCACACACACACACACTCACAGATGCTCGCTCTCTCTCTCTCACACACACACACACACAAACTCACACTCAAAGCAATATGAAATAGTCAGCTGTAATGCACCAAAGGAACAAGAAGTTATTCCTCACTGTAAAAACTATTAGAGGCAAACACACACACACACACACAGCATCTCCTCTCTGTAACTCGTCACTGCTGATGGCATTATAGAGGAAATGATCCGGAGTTCATCATCAGTGATCAGAAACAGAGCCTCAGACACTCACAGCTCATGATGATGCTCATAACTCATCTAATCAGTCACGTGACACTTCTGTCTCCTGTACAACTGTTTGTTGTTATATATTTAGTAAAAACTCATATAATAAAACCAATTAAATAATTGATTTTAAACATCTTACAGCCATTAAATAATTGTTTATGGTGCTGCTGTTTATATAGTAGAATAAAAAATCATGCACTACATGAATAACAATAATTAAAACACAGATGAAGCACAAAATGATCATCATGCTGATATTGCTCTTACCTTCGAGTTCCTGCATGTTCCCAGCGCTGCTCACATCTGACTAACTGCAGTCATGCTGTCCACTCACTGAGTGCTCACACACATTAAACTCAAGCTCAGTGCCTCACGAGCCTCTGCGCGTCCAGACACGAGCACTCTATAAACGAGCCGAACGTGAACGCGCGCCAGTCACGCGCACCGCACCGCACCGCAGCGCAGCGGAGCAATCAATTCGGTTAGCGCGCTGATGCGTGATGATGATGATGATCATGATGGTACTAGACAACTCGACTTAGTGAAGTAATGCATTTAAAAGTTGAGATTATAAATAGAAGCGTCGGATTTATGTTATTTCCACATAATATATAGGGTAAAATTTCTCATATCCCGAATCGGGATATATCGCCTAAAACGGTTTACTCACTTTAACTGGCTTAAGATGGTCTCCAAAATCCTCTAAAACCAGCAAACTGGGACACGAGCTTTCTCAGCAGGTATTTGATCATACATCTCAAGTTGGGGCAAGTTGTCACAATTTCATTATGGCAGTTATACATGTGTGTATTTATCAGACGCTTTAATCCAAAGCGACAAAATACAATATTGACAGTAAAATGTCTTCATATATAAATACTAAATATGTCACAGAATAACACACTCTCTCTCACACACACACGCACATATACACATGTACAATAATAAATACAAAATGACAATAACTTTATAGAAAAATCATAATACTGAACAAGTTATTGCATTATTACTAATAAGTTTTGTGTTGTTGTCTGCTCTAGCTCCCTCCAAACGTATAAATCTGTGAATATCTGTCTGCTAAATTACTACTGTAACTTTACAATAGATAATAATCATGTCATTTAGCATAGTTTTTTGAATGACGATAGTAATGGGGTGCTACTGCTAACATTTTCTAGCAGTTTAATAGTTAAAAGTAAAAAAGTACTGGTTTCAAAACTACTTAAAGTATAAAAGTAAAAGTAATGTAAGGAAAAAAATGCCATTAAGGACAAAAGCTTAGGCCGCGCCACAGGGGCCTATAGTGCACTACCCCACCTCCTCACAAAAAAGGCAATAATGACTATGTTATATTAAAATGTTAATGTTGAAAAATTTGGGATGCACTAGGCCAGTGGTTTTCAAACTTTTTTAAGAGCGACCATCTTTTTTTTTTTTTTGTCGCGACCCATATATAGGCCTACAACCATTTACATTCAAACAAGTCAAGCCAAGTATAAGAATACTTATACTTAACATTATAAACACCACAAACACAGCTATAGGCTATTTTAGTTCCCCTCACTCCACAACAAATCCTTTAAATTTAACAGTATTCATAACATAACAAGAATGAAAAAATATAAGTAACTATAAACAAGCCAAAACGAAATCATTTAATGAGAAACTGAAAGTAACCAGCGTTAGGCTCACGTAGCCTAACTCTCTCATTCGAATCCAAATGTTTCCATATTCGCGATGTATTTGGATGCTAAAGCATTATTTATTATAGGCTTTGTAGCTACTTCACTTGCGTCCCAATATTGACGGAAAAATCATCCTCTTCACATGCGCAAAAATGTGCTTGGAAACACCACAGCGGCGGTGCTCACGCTGAATGGCACGAATTACTACCGACTATTTAAACTGAGCTGTGTAACTTCTTATATGTTCGGTTGACTATTTTATTTTGATAATAAACAGGCTGCGATGTCAAGTTTGCAATGCTGGAGTATGTTGTGCGTGCGCGTGAGGCGCCGGCGCGATCGAACAGAGGAAACATAAATACTCTGTCATTTTGGTCATACAGATAAGAATTCAAAATTGCAAAGTGTTTAATTACATTGTGCTATTGTAAAATAAAAAAAAACAAGATGTGCTTTCTGTCGTCTGGGTTTCCTTTCCGTGAACTTGTTTGAGGAGCGCTGCGCCTCACAAAAATGAACCAAACTCAGCAGCACAGTCGCACAGTTTTTTCTTTCTTTTTGCTAATCTGTTAATTACTTAAGTCAAATATATTTTGCGTATTTATTCCTTTTATATAGGCCTATAGACCAGAGATGGGCACTCGAGTTAGTGACTCGGACTCGAGTCGCATTTTATGAGACTTCACATTTGACTCGGGACTCCTGAAATGACTTCAGACTTGACTGGACAAAAAAAGACTCGTGAATATTTTAAAAACAACTCAAGTCTTTAATCCTTAACTATCGTAAATGAAAAAAAAAAAAAAAAATAGCTTATTTGAATGTTATAATATCTGCTTCACATGTACGTGACATGGTAGATCGGACCATTGTCATAGAATTTGATTACGGATGTCCGTGTAACGCGCGTAAACTCCGAAATGTCATAAGAGTCCCATGAAACATGACAGGATCCATCGTGCCATATGTTCTCACATTTGGATTTATTACCATGTCAGATCGGCTAGATGCAAAGAATGTGTGGAAAACAATTAAAGACATTTCATTTTATCGCATCCACAAAGGTTAGTCACATTACCTCACACAGCTCGCTGTTTTACTGTGGTGTAGCTGGGTGGCTCTTTTGGATTGCCAGCCTGTTAAAACATGAATAAAATCTAACCTTTAAACCTAGCACTACGTTTTACTTTTATCAATCTTTTCGTAGTATATGCAGCTTTTCTCTCTGTTAATGTGTGTCTACGAGAGAGGGAGAGCGAGAGAGAAATATGTTAATCCATTTATTACTTAAAGCGCATATTTTAACGTATCGCAATCAGCATTAGTACAGTTTTCTATTGACTTGAAACAACTGGAAACATTCGGAGGTTTGATATTTTATGATAATGTCTGTCGTCAATAACAACGCTGTATAACAAACACGACCGGCGCCATCTTGTGTCCACTCAGCGACTGTTTTGAAAATCACTACTCGTCTTGTTGCCAGGACAATTGTTTTGTATTTTACATTATAATAGATTATAACGTAACAGGCTGGATGTATCCCTTACATCTTAAGACCTTTATTACAAACAAAACAGACGATAGAAAGGTCATATATTTTGTATAATTTCTAAAAAAAAAAAAAAAAAGGATTTTTCAATATGACATCTTTTTTGTAAGACATCTGTAACATCTGTGCTATAGACTATGATTTTATGAAAACAAATGTTGTTATTTATTTTTATTTTTAATGCAACTCCATTTTCCTTAGATCATCCTGGCGACCCATTTTTAAGCCACAATCAATTTTTTTTTTTTTTTTTTTTGGAACGATGACAAGCCGAAATGAAATAGGACTAAAGAGGCTATTTTTAAAATGTAAGGAGTAGAAAGTACAGATAATTGTGGTGAAAATGTAAGGAAGAAAGTAAAAAGTCAGCTAAAAAATAATTGCTCGAGTAAAGTATAGATATCCAAAATTTCTATTTAAGTAACATAACGAAGTATTTGTACTTCGTTATCGATTTATTGTCGAATGCCGAATTCGGGAATGATCACTTTAGTGCATTGGGGCAATTATATATAATTAAAATAATTTATTTAAAAAAGAAGAAGAAGAAGAAGAAGAAGAAGAAGAAAGAGGGCAGCGGGCCAAATCAGTTGCTAGGCCACCAGGAATTCACCCGGTGCTCCCGATGGCCAATCCGGGCCTGCACACAAACTCTCGCACAGATGCACACACACACACACACACACACAGGCGTGAGACACACGCTTTCAGGCTCTGTCTCACGCTCTCACTCTGCCCAAGTAAATCTCACGCCAAATTGCCAAACCTGCTTTTGATATGAAACAAAGTCTAAGCTTTTAATTTTTTTTAAAGTTTTAATACGAAATTCAAACAATAAATACCGTTTTGGCGCACTTAATGTGGCCTAACAGTTAAAGCCAGAGCCGCTAAAAAAAAAACAGAGTTGCGTCATGCTTTCGTCTCGCGCCGGCGCGCGGTCACGTGGTTCATGGAGCGCTCAATAGCTCTAAACAAACCAGCGCTGCCAATACATCTGAATAGACAACAGCTTCACTGTACAGGTATCTGCAGCCATTTTTGGTAAACAGTACAGCATAGTGTGCATTGATTATTACGTCAACCACATTTACAGTATCACTTTATTATGGAGAGTGATGGAGATGCAACATTGTGAACATTAATGTTAATGTTTTTCTTGTATTTAGCCCTCAGGTATTCCTTACTAATTGGTCACTCACACTCATTGGTGGTCAAATGTGACCATACACCTTAACTATTTTCAATTAAATAAATGTATATTTATATATTTAAGTTCAATAATATTTATTGAATGTTTTGAGGAGATCTTTTGGTACTAAATACTATTTGTGCAATAATTATGGTCCATTAATGACCACTTAAAGTATTTTTCTTCTAATATTTGTATTATTTATATCACAATTAGTGTAGTGAT
>CM077181.1:637500-642500 GCA_039654105.1 Coreius guichenoti
TGTGTCTGTGAGTGTGTTTACGCAAGTGTGTTTGTGAGTGTGTGTGTGTGTTTGTGTGTGTGTCTGTGAGTGTTTACGCGAGTGTGTGTTTGAGTGTGTGTCTGTGAGTGTGTTTACGCGAGTGTGTGTTTAAATGTGTGTGTGTCTGTGAGTGTGTTTACGCGAGTGTGTTTGTGAGTGTGTGTTTGAGTGTGTGTGTCTGTGAGTGTTTACACGAGTGTGTGTTTGAGTGTGTGTGTGTCTGTGAGTGTGTTTACGCAAGTGTGTTTGAGTGTGTGTGTCTGTGAGTGTGTGTGTCTGTGAGTGTGTTTACGCGAGTGTGTTTGCGAGTGTGTGTTTGAGTGTGTGTGTGTCTGTGAGTGTTTACGCGAGTGTGTGTTTGAGTGTGTGTGTCTGTGAGTGTTTACGCGAGTGTGTGAGTGTGTCTGTGAGTGTTTACGTGAGTGTGTTTGAGTGTGTGTGTGTCTGTGAGTGTTTACGCAAGTGTGTGTTTGAGTGGGTGTGTGTTTGAGTGTGTGTGTCTGTGAGTGTGTTTATGCGAGTGTGTGTTTGAGTGTGTGTGTCTGTGAGTGTGTTTACGCGAGTGTGTGTTTGAGTGTGTGTGTGTCTGTGAGTGTGTTTACGCGAGTGTGTTTGTGAGTGTGTGTTTGAGTGTGTGTGTGTTTGTGAGTGTGTTTACGCGAGTGTGTGTTTGAGTGTGTGTGTGTCTGTGAGTGTGTTTACGCGAGTGTGTTTGTGAGTGTGTGTTTGAGTGTGTGTGTCTGTGAGTGTTTACACGAGTGTGTGTTTGAGTGTGTGTGTGTCTGTGAGTGTGTTTACGCAAGTGTGTTTGAGTGTGTGTGTCTGTGAGTGTGTGTGTCTGTGAGTGTTTACGCGAGTGTGTTTGCGAGTGTGTGTTTGAGTGTGTGTGTGTTTGTGTGTGTGTCTGTGAGTGTTTACGCGAGTGTGTGTTTGAGTGTGTGTGTCTGTGAGTGTTTACGCGAGTGTGTGAGTGTGTCTGTGAGTGTTTACGTGAGTGTGTGTTTGAGTGTGTGTGTGTGTCTGTGAGTGTTTACGCAAGTGTGTGTTTGAGTGGGTGTGTGTTTGAGTGTGTGTGTCTGTGAGTGTGTTTATGCGAGTGTGTGTTTGAGTGTGTGTGTCTGTGAGTGTGTTTACGCGAGTGTGTGTTTGAGTGTGTGTGTGTCTGTGAGTGTGTTTACGCAAGTGTGTTTGTGAGTGTGTGTTTGAGTGTGTGTGTGTTTGTGAGTGTGTTTACGCGAGTGTGTGTTTGAGTGTGTGTGTGTCTGTGAGTGTGTTTACGCGAGTGTGTTTGTGAGTGTGTGTTTGAGTGTGTGTGTCTGTGAGTGTTTACACGAGTGTGTGTTTGAGTGTGTGTGTGTCTGTGAGTGTGTTTACGCAAGTGTGTTTGAGTGTGTGTGTCTGTGAGTGTGTGTGTCTGTGAGTGTGTTTACGCGAGTGTGTGTTTAAGTGTGTGTGTGTTTGTGTGTGTGTCTGTGAGTGTTTATGCGAGTGTGTGTTTGAGTGTGTGTGTCTGTGTGTTTTCGCGAGTGTGTTTGAGTGTGTGTGTGTCTGAGTGTGTTTACGTGAGTATGTGTGTGTGTCTGAGTGTTTATGTGAGTGTGTGTGTGTCTGTGTGTGTGTCTGTATGTGTGTCTGTGAGTGTTTACGTGAGTGTGTGTTTGAGTGTGTGTGTGTCTGTGAGTGTTTACGCGAGTGTTTACACGAGTGTGTGAGTGTTTACACGAGTGTGTGTTTGAATGTGTGTGTGTGTCTGTGAGTGTGTTTACGCGAGTGTGTATTTGAGTGTGTGTGTGTGTGTGTCTGAGTGTTTACGCAAGTGTGTGTTTGAGTGGGTGTGTGTCTGAGTGTTTACGTGAGTGTGTGTTTGAGTGTGTGTGTCTGTGAGTGTGTTTATGCGAGTGTGTGTTTGAGTGTGTGTGTCTGCGAGTGTTTACGCGAGTGTGTGTGTCTGTGAGTGTGTTTACGTGAGTGTGTGTTTGAGTGTGTGTGTGTCTGTGAGTGTGTTTACGCAAGTGTGTTTGAGTGTGTGTGTGTCTGTGAGTGTGTTTACGCAAGTGTGTGTTTGAGTGTGTGTGTCTGTGAGTGTTTACGCGAGTGTGTGTGTGTCTGTGAGTGTTTACGTGAGTGTGTGTTTGAGTGTGTGTGTGTCTGTGAGTGTGTTTACGCAAGTGTGTGTTTGAGTGTGTGTGTGTCTGTGAGTGCGTTTACGCGAGTGTGTGTGTGTCTGTGAGTGTGTTTACGCGAGTGTTTGAGTGTGTGTGTCTGTGAGTGTTTACGCGAGTGTGTGTTTGAATGTGTGTGTGTGTCTGTGAGTGTGTTTAAGCGAGTGTGTTTGAGTGTGTGTGTCTGTCTGTGAGTGTGTTTACGCGAGTGTGTGTTTGAGTGTGTGTGTGTGTGTCTGTGAGTGTGTTTACGTGAGTGTGTGTTTGAGTGTGTGTGTGTCTGTGAGTGTGTGTTTGAGTGTGTGTGTGTCTGAGTGTTTACGTGAGTGTGTGTGTGTCTGTGAGTGTTTACGCGAGTGTGTGTGTCTGTGAGTGTGTTTACGCGAGTGTGTGCGTGTGTGTGTGTCTGTGAGTGTGTTTACGTGAGTGTGTGTTTGAGTGTGTGTGTGTGTCTGTGAGTGTGTTTACGCGAGTGTGTGTTTGTGTGTCTGTGAGTGTTTACGTGAGTGTTTACGTGAGTGTGTGTGTGTGTGTGTCTGTGAGTGTGTGTTTGAGTGTGTGTGTCTGTGAGTGTGTTTACGCGAGTGTGTGTTTGAGTGTGTGTGTCTGTGAGTGTTTAAGTGGGTGTGTCTGTGAGTGTTTACACAAGTGTGTGTTTGAGTGTGTGTGTGTGTGTCTGTGTGTTTACGCAATTGTGTTTGAGTGTGTGTATGTCTGTGAGTGTTTACGCAAGTGTGTGTGTCTGTGTGTGTGTCTGTGAGTGTGAGTGTGTTTACGCGAGTGTGTGTTTAAGTGTGTGTGTGTGTCTGTAAGTGTGTTTACGCGAGTGTGTGTTTGAGTGTGTGTGTGTCTGTGAGTGTTTACGCGAGTGTGTGTTTGAGTGTGTGTGTGTCTGTGAGTGTTTACGCGAGTGTGTGTTTGAGTGTGTGTGTGTCTGTGAGTGTGTTTACATGAGTATGTGTGTGTCTGTGAGTGTTTACGCGAGTGTGTGTTTGAGTGAGTGTGTCTATGAGTGTGTTTACGTGAGTGTGTTTGAGTGTGTGTGTGTCTGTGAGTGTGTTTACATGAGTGTGTGTCTGTGAGTGTTTACGTGAGTGTGTGTTTGAGTGTGTGTGTGTCTGTGAGTGTGTTTACGTGAGTGTGTGTTTGAGTGTGTGTGTCTGTGAGTGTGTTTACGCAAGTGTGTGTTTGAGTGTGTGTGTGTGTCTGTGAGTGTGTTTACGCGAGTGTGTGTCTGTGAGTGTGTTTGAGTGTGTGTGTCTGTGAGTGTTTACGCGAGTGTGTGTTTGAATGTGTGTGTGTCTCTGTGAGTGTGTTTACGCGAGTGTGTGTGTGTGTCTGTGAGTGTGTTTACGCGAATATGTTTGAGTGTGTGTGTCTGTGAGTGTTTACGCGAGTGTGTGTTTGAGTCTGTGTGTGTGTCTGTCTGTGAGTGTTTACGCGAGTGTGTGTTTGAGTGTGTGTGTGTGTGTCTGTGAGTGTGTTTACGCGAGTGTGTGTTTGAGTGTGTGTGTGTCTAAGTGTTTACGTGAGTGTGTGTGTCTGTGAGTGTTTACGCGAGTGTGTTTGAGTGTGTGTGTCTGTGAGTGTTTACGCGAGTGTGTGAGTGTGTCTGTGAGTGTTTACGTGAGTGTGTGTTTGAGTGTGTGTGTGTCTGTGAGTGTGTTTACGCGAGTGTGTGTTTGTGTGTCTGTGAGTGTGTTTACGTGAGTGTTTACGTGAGTGTGTGTGTGTCTGTGAGTGTGTGTTTGAGTGTGTGTGTCTGTGAGTGTGTTTACGCGAGTGTGTGTTTGAGTGTGTGTGTGTCTGTGTGTTTACACGAGTGTGTTTGAGTGTGTGTATGTCTGTGAGTGTTTACGCGAGTGTGTGTGTCTGTGTGTGTGTGTCTGTGAGTGTGAGTGTGTTTACGCGAGTGTGTGTTTAAGTGTGTGTGTGTGTCTGTAAGTGTTTACGCGAGTGTGTGTTTGAGTGTGTGTGTGTCTGTGAGTGTTTACGCGAGTGTGTGTTTGAGTGTGTGTGTGTGTCTGTGAGTGTTTACGTGAGTGTTTACATGAGTGTGTGTGTGTCTGTGAGTGTGTTTATGTGAGTGTGTGTTTGAGTGAGTGTGTTTACGCGAGTGTGTGTTTGAGTGTGTGTGTGTCTGTGAGTGTTTACGTGAGTGTGTATGTCTGTGAGCGTTTACGCGAGTGTGTTTGAGTGTGTCTGTGAGTGTGTTTACGCGAGTGTGTGTTTGAGTGTGTGTGTCTGTGAGTGTTTACGCGAGTGTGTGTTTGAGTGTGTGTGTGTCTGTGAGTGTGTTTACGTGAGTGTGTGTGTGTGTGTGTCTGTGAGTGTGTGTTTGAGTGTGAGTGTGTTTACGTGAGTGTGTGTTTGAGTGTGTGTCTGTTTTGAACTCTTGATGTTTTAGAGTGTAACCTCTTCCTTGCTGTTTGTTTTTTTACTGCATTGTGGCTGAATTATTGATTTTATTTCAAACATTTGCAAAAACGTGCTCTGTGTTATAGTCGCACTAGTTCATATGTGTGTGTGTTTGAGTGTGTGTGTGTCTATTTAGCACTCTTGATATTTTAGAGTGTCACCCTTTCACCCTTTTTTTCTGCACAGTGGCTGAATTGTAGTTTGAACCACCAAAAGATTCTCTGAGTTTTTGTATTTGTGTGTATTTCCCATTCATGTTGGTCATTTTTGACCGGGAAGGAACCAAGTGTGGCTATTTTTTTTCCGACCCTTTAACTTATCCGAATCATGTCCATGATTTTTTTGTGTGTTCACATAGCTAATGCGACAAAAGTCACTAAGTTTCATCCCATTCCGATG
>CM077181.1:645000-695000 GCA_039654105.1 Coreius guichenoti
TTTTTCCCCCAGTACTTAAATTCAGTTTATTCTATTTTATTTATTTTATTTGAATTCTATCGTATTCCAGTCAGACCTTTTTAGACCGTTAAACTGATTAACTGTCATCTGACGGACGGTTACATTTCGAATTGAATGAGGACATCAACGCATGACAGTATTTATTATAAAACTGTTATTTATTATAAAAGTGTATAATTACAGTTATCTTGTTATTCAAATGCAGGACTACAGCATCCCACTATCATAACTGCACACATGACTGCGATAAGGACTAAAACCGCACCTTATTTCTGACGCGTTTAACTCTGAGGAAGTCTGACAGGACTTTAAAAGCGCGTTCACAAGCAGAACATCGTTTGTCAAACTCGCATGTTAAGATGGGCTGGATGTGTGTGTGTGTGTGTGTGCTGTTGATATGGATTTCATGTGTTTGTTCAACAAACGTGCGTTATGATCCTCGAGTGACGGTGAAAAATGAAGGTAAGCGAACATTTACTTGTTATATTCTTAAAATCATCGATCTGTGAAAAAAAGACTAACCCCTGTCAAGCTGGTACGTTACTATAAATATTACTATAAATGTTCATTAATTTTAAACAATATTAATGTTATAATATTAATACTATAATATTACTATATACAAATAATATAATATTAACAAATTATTTGTATACAATTAATATAAGGCTTTTTTAAATAATAATAACAACATTTATTTAATGATATAAGAGTAAAAATATGAATGAATATGTAAAATAGTGCATATATTTAGCAAAATGCTGCTCTCTAGAGTTAATTTATCAGATAAACTATGCTATGGCGGTCGTTGTGGCTTTCCTGAGGTAAATGTAAAGTTGTTCTCGAGCTGTTTTGACCTCTTTCCGCGGTTGAAACACTGATTGATCTTTTATATGAGACATGATTAATTTCAGTAAATTGTTCTGTATCTTTAAACATTCCTTCTGATCATTCATTTTTATTTGATGATGTAACTAGCAGTGGCGTAACTTTGTTTTAAAAAGTGTGAGACAGGTGTGTGTGGGGTCAATACATGTCAAAATGTATTGACATAGAACTTGTGTTTAATGTGATAATTTCATCAGTTACATCTAATATAATACAATATATCGTCAGTCTCGAGCGTATTAAAATCGTTCTATATAATCCGTAGATCCGCTGTAAACTACTATTTGCCCAACGGTGTAGTGGCAGAACTTTTGTTAAGCGCGCCAAAGGTTACAAGTTCTAATCCCCCCTCGTATAGGTTTTTTTTTTTTTTCTCATTAAAACCAAAGATGTTCATCAGTGATTGTATATCAAGAGCAGGGACACGTTTGTGTGCATTTCGTTTTATGATTTTTACCGGAACGGATAGTCTCCGCAACAGCGGTAAGCGATAGTTTGAAGCGCTCGTCCGTGTGAAGACTGCGCAGTGTGCACGAGCGCCAAGAGAACAATGTTGCGCCACTGATAACAGCGGCAATGAGCACTGAGCACGATTTCAAAACATTGCATCCCAGCGCCAGATCGCCTCTTATTTAACACAAACGAACGAATTGCTAATCAACTAGAGATGTTTCTTTTGTATGAGATGTTTCAAAATGTGGTAGGGACAATATCGACCCTGGCAAAAAGTGGTGGGGACATGTCCCACCGCAAATTACGCGTATGGTAACTAATAATAAAGAGGAAGAGATGATCGATTCACGAGCCAGTTGAATTAATATGGAAGCTTGTTTCCGCCAAAACCAATTTAAAAAATAATTGCGACTTTTTCTCTCACAATTGTGTCAAAGTCAGAATTGTGTGATATAAAGTTGCAGTTGCGAATTATAAAGTCAGAATTGTGTGATACACTGATAAGGCATAACATTATGACCACTGACAGGTGACGTGAATAACACTGATGATCTCTTCATCACGGCACCTGTTAGTGGGTGGGATATATTAGGCAGTAAGTGAACATTTTGTCCTCAAAGTTGATGTGTTAGAAGCAGGAAAAATGGGCAAGCGTAAGGATTTGAGCAAGTTTGACAAGGACCAAATTGTGATTACATCACGTTCATGGCCGGGTGTGTGTGCGTGGCTTACCTGGGGAACACATGGCACCAGGATGCACTATGGGAAGAAGGCGGAGGCAATGTTCTGCTGGGAAACCTTGGGTCCTGCCATCCATGTGGATGTTACTTTGACACTTATCACCTACCTAAGCATTGTTGCAGACCATGTACACCCTTTCATGGAAATGGTATTCCCTGGTGGCTGTGGCTCTTTCAGCAGGATAATGCGCCTGCCACAAAGCAAAAATGGTTCAGGAATGGTTTGAGGAGCACAACAATGAGTTTGAGGTGTTGACTTGGCATCCAAATTCCCCAGATCTCAATCCAATCACGCATCTGTGGGATGTGCTGAACAAACAAGTCCGATCCATGGAGGCTCCACCTTGCAACTTACAGGACTTAAAGGATCTGCTGCTAACATCTTGGTGCCAGATACCACAGCACACCTTCAGGGGTCTAGTGGAGTCCACGCCTCGATGGGTCAGCAAAAGGGGGACCAACACAATATTAGGAAGGTGGTCATAATGTTATGCCTGATCAGTGTATAAAGTTGCAGTTGTGAGTTAAGTCAGAATTGTGAGATAAAAAGTTGCAGTTACCTTTTTTATTCTGTGGCGGAAACTTCCATACATTAAAGCGGTATTTATTGTTTGAGTAAAACCGCTGACAGTGTTTCCTGCTCGGTCTGGTCTGTCGGTGTGTGTCCTCGCTGTTTAAAGGCGTTTTACATACAAATCTAATCTTTAATAGTCAAATATTCACATTTTCATGCGTCAAAGCCTCACTTTATGTTCACATGTATTCTCATGAACTCTGTAGAAATTGCTCACAAACCACTCAGTGGTGCATTTCCCGAATCCAAATATGGTCGCAAGTTCCGTCATTACCAACACAATTCAGTGGAACTTGCGACCATATTTGGCTAACAATGCTTCTGGGAAATACACCCCCAGAGGAGGTGTTTTATCTCACTCTCAGTGTTGTGTCTTCTGCATGTTACAATGCACACATTATAGGTACATCTTCAGGCTGTCTCTCTCTTTCAGGTATAACCAGGTTTTCTTTTGAAAGCCCCCACAGTGGTTTGGTTAAGATGGTCACCACTTCTGGTAGCAAAATCATCTGGGTGGGAAGAAACGAGACCCTCTATTCCATCAGACCAGCACAAGACGTCAAACCCAGACTGGTACCTTATATAGAAGAATGATATTTTACTTTAAACGTATGCAAAACCACTTGTAATTGCTCTGATGCAAATCATATGAAACATTCAAAAAATCTGCCCCATTTCTAATAATTTTTTCTCATTTCTGATATGTTTGTGCAGTGTTTGTAATATGATATGTTTACAGTAATACACTTTATATCTGGATCCTTGTTTAGGTGAATGTGAATCTTTGCATGGATAAAAGCGGAGATTCAGTAAGTATTAAGAAGAGTTTATGCAAAATGTTTGATATTCAGGCTTCCCACAGGATCAAACTTGACTGACTCTGATATGTACCAATAACACGTTTTACTGGTTTACATGCAAATAAAACCGTGTTGTCTTTTTTAAAACTTCTGCACAAGAACACTTGGGCCATGAAAAAGTCAATATATTTCTGCGAAACTTTAACCACAACTTTGTCACATACCTCTCACACACACACTTTAATAACAACCCGACACCGCAGTGTGACCACACACATTTTTTCATGCATAATCGAACATAAACAGTATCAGTGTTGTTTGAGGAGCTTCTGTCCATTAAAGGTCACTGACCGCTGCTGAACTGTTGATTTTTCAGAAATGTGCGTACAGGCTCTCTCTGCTCAGTCAGGGCGTTGATGGAAATCTCCTGTTCTACTGTGGATCGGTCAATGAAAATACAAAGTGCTGTTACTTGGTATGTCCTGTTTTTACTGTATGCATTGCATTTAAACGGGTGTGAAAGTATGAAGCCGAGTCATCTGTTTTGTTCCAGAACTCCGATTATTCCCTGATGGACTGCTTCAAATTAGAAAATTATGAGCCAAATATTAATGAGCCGTCATTACTCGTCGGTGAGTATTGCACAGTTTTGAGTATTGGTGTATGCATTTGTATTCATGTATGTAGTGCGCTTGCAAATGTATGAGCTGCAGTTTTGGTGCCACTTATTAGAATTGCAAAAATAACTAGACGAGTAAAGTTTGATGATGAACTTTGAAGTTGGCTCGAGAAAGCCAGAAGGTTTGAAAAAGTTTTAAGGTTTTACGTTTGAAGTAGTTTAAATGTTTTGAAGGCAAAAAAGTCAGAAAAACAGACAGACAGACAAAGATTTACCATGTTGCTAGCATGTTTTAACATGTTGCTATCATTAATTAGCATGTTGCTACCATGTTTTAACACATTGTTAGCATTATTTGGCATTTTGCTAGCATGATTTAGCATTTTTCTAGCAAATTTTAACATGAATTACTATGTTGTTAGCATTAATTAGCATGTTGCTAGCATGATTTAACATGTTTTAACATAAGCATGTTTGCTAACATGATTTAACATGTTGTTTTCAAATTTTAACATGAATTACCATGTTGCTAGCATTAATTAGCATGTTGCTAACATGATTTAGCATGAATAAGCATGTTTTAACATGTTTCTAGAAAATTAACATGAATTAACATGTTGCTAACATGTTTTAACATGAATCAACGGTGTAACGTTACTAGAATGAATGAGCATGTTGCTAACACGTTTGCTAACATGTTTTAGCATGAATTAACGGTGTAACGTTACTATAATGAATGAGCATGTTGCTAACACGTTTGCTAACATGTTTTAGCATTATTTAACATGAATGAGCATGTTAACATGATTTAACATGTTGCTAGCATGAATTAGCTTGTTAACATAATTTAACATGTTGCTAACAAATTAGCATGTTAGCACGAATTAACATGTTTTAGCATTCATTAGCATGTTGGCTAACATGTTAACAGGAATTAGCATTTTGCTAACATGTTAGCATGATTTAACATTAGAGTCAGAGATTTTAGTCTCAGAAAAAGATTAATAATAATAATAATAAGTTTAAAGCATTTCAGTAAGTTGTCTCAAGCGAACTTAATGGTGTTTCATATCTTGAATATTTGTGGTAATGAAGAGCTGGATTCGGCATGCATCTGGTGAACAGGATATTATTGTTAAACGCCCACTCAGATTCCTCACAACCCAATGGCTTTATTGTTAGGCATATAGCGGAGCACAGTATTACAATTGTTTTTAATTGTAAAAACAGGGGCTATTGTGCTTGGTTTTGGCTTCTCAAACACTCCTCTTTCCCTTCTGCTCCATCCTGGTCCTCCACTGAGGAAAGTATCAAGGCTCTAGTCTTTCGTAAAGGAGCTTACGTTATGAAACAGCGTTCCAGTGTGATTTCACATACAGGGTTGCGTGTTTGTTCTAGCAGTGGTTCAGGAAACGGTCGACGTGTTGAAACGCTGTGCTGTTACTGACGCTCAGGCATTTGCATTTATTGCTGATACTGCATATAACCGTAACAATGTTCAACTCATACTCTGGAAAACCAACAGGACAGCTGATGGATTTTATGTTACCCTACAACCCAAAAACTAACATTCATGTCCTTCCAAACAAATAGAGGCGTTTAGCAGAATGTTCACGCTGCTCTGTCAAGCTCCAAAAAATTACTAAAAACGCACCATAAAAGTGTACCAGCAGGCCATAACACATTACAAGTCTTGATGCTTTGTGTGAGGAACGGAAAACTTTGCTATAAAATACACTATATTGCCAAAAGTTTTGCGACGCCTGCCTTTACATGCACATGAACTTTAATGACATCCCATTCTTAATCCGTAGGGTTTAATATGGAGTTGGCCCACCCTTTGCAGCTATAACAGCTTCAACTCTTCTGGGAAGGCTTTCCACAAGGTTTAGGAGTGTGTTTATGGGAATTTTTGACCATTCTTCTAGAAGTGCATTTGTGAGGTCAGCCACTGATGTTGGACGAGAAGGCCTGGCTCACAGTCTCCGCTCTAATTCATCCCAAAGGTGTTCTATCGGGTTGAGGTCAGGACTCTGTGCAGGCCAGTCAAGTTCCTCCACACCAAACTCGCTCATCCATGTCTTTATGGACCGACGCTTTGTGCACTGGTGCGCAGTCATGTTGGAACAGGAAGGGGCCGTCCCCAAACTGTTCCCACAAAGTTGGGAGCATGAAATTGTCCAAAATGTCTTGGTATGCTGAAGCATTAAGAGTTCCTTTCACTGGAACTAAGGGGCCAAGCCCAACCCCTGAAAAACAACCCCACACCATAATCCCCCCTCCACCAAACTTTACACTTGGCACAATGCAGTCAGGCAAGTCCCGTTCCCCTGGCGTTCGTCCATGGGATTGCCAGACAGAGAAGCGTGATTGGTCACTCCAGAGAACACGTCTCACTGCTCTAGAGTCCAGGGCGGCGTGCTTTACCCCACTGCATCCCACGCTTTGCATTGCTCTTGGTGATGTAAGGCTTGGATGAGCTGCTCGGCCATGGAAACCCATTCCATGAAGCTCTCTACACACTGTTCTTGAGCTCATCTGAAGGCCACAGAAGT
Organism: Coreius guichenoti; assembly: GCA_039654105.1. Classification (NCBI taxonomy): domain Eukaryota; kingdom Metazoa; phylum Chordata; class Actinopteri; order Cypriniformes; family Gobionidae; genus Coreius; species Coreius guichenoti. Next base: position 651,651 of record CM077181.1, read on the forward strand.
TTGGAGGTCTGTAGCTATTGACTCTGCAGAAAGTTGGTGACTTCTGCGCACTGTGACCCTCAGCATGCGCTGACCCCGCTCTGTGATTTTACGTGGCCTACCACTTCGTGGCTGAGTTGCTGTTGTTCCCAATTGCTTCCACTTTGTTATAACACCACTAACAGTTGAGCGTGGAATATTTAGTAGTGAGGAAATTTCAGGAATGGACTTATTGCACAGGTGGCAACCTATCACGGTACCACGCTTGAGTTCACTGAGCTCCTGAGAGCGACCCATTCTTTCACAAATGTTTGTAGAAGCGTCTGCATGCCTAGTGCTTGATTTATACACCTGTGGCCATGAAGTGATTGAACACCTGAACTCAGTGATTTGGAGGGGCGTCCCAATACTTTTGGCAATATAGTGTGTCTCTTGTTGTGCTCCGTACAGTACTCAATGTTCAAATGATTACGTTTGGTTAAACTACAGTATTTACAGTGACAGGAATGCGTGTGTGATTTCTGCACGTTTGTTTGTTTAATCACAAACGATGTCCTTTAGTCTTGAGAGGAACTGAGAGAGGAACTAAAGCTTTTTGTGTGCTGATGCTACAGTTTGTCTCCATATGTAGACAAAACTGACAAACGGAGGTTGACCTTTATTTAGTGTTTCTGTAGATTAATTGTTTAAGCAACAGGAATGAGGCCGGATGGTTAGTCCACCCTCACATCACGTGTTTTGAAAGCACAATGCTCAGGTCTGTGCCACAGACTCAGACCACAATTTTTAAAAAAAATCTTAAGCGATATTAAAATCTGAATGCATCACGCACATAAAGAGAATCTTCTTTCAAATCTCAAACCTGCACACACTACAAGATTTGAAAATTGAGGCGCATCGCACACTAAGATTATGCCAGATTTAGCACCTCACGTGATCTGACGGGGAAGCGGATGCAAACAAAATGGATACTGTGTCGTGACAACTTTCTGTAGACATGAATTAGCATGTTGCTAGCATGAATTATGTTAACATGTTACTAAAATGTTGTTAACATAAATTAGCATGTTCTAACATCAATTAGCATGTTACTAGCATGTTTGAACACATTGCTAACATTAATTAGCATGTTAACATGATTTAACATGTTTTAGCATGAATTAGCTTGTCGCTAACACAATCATGACTTAGCACGTTGCTAGCATGAATTATTGGCATGTTGCTAGCATTTTTTTTTTTAGCATTAATTACCTTTTTTTTTTTTAGCATTAATTACAATGTTTTTAGCATTAATTAACATGTTAACATGATTTAGCATGTTGTTCGCATGTTGCTTGTTCTGGGACTTCCCCATATTGGTTGTCTCTTTCTCTGTGGATTTCTTTCGGCGCGCCTAAATAATCTGTCGGACGTCTCCAGCAGATCTGAAGTTTAATACGTGGTGTTAAAGGGTTAGTTCAGGGGTTTTGGCCAGGGGGCCGCAAAGACATGGAAAAGTCTAGAGAAAAACCATGAATAATGTAGCTAAATAAAATGCATGATACATATGATAAAACATATGATAAAAATGTAAAAAAAAAAAATAAAAAAAAAAATGAATAACACTAAAATAAATATATGTGGAAAAGCCTAGAGTAAAACTGTAAAAATGTGACTATAATAATAATAATAATATTAAAATAAGTACATAAATTAGCTTAAATAAACATACAAATGTTTGAGAAATACCATATATATATATATTACAATAAATAAATAAGTGAAATTAACAAAATGTAAAAATAAAATTAAAATAAATTAATACAAATGGTGATTAATATAAATTTGATTTAAATAAACAAATAGATGATACATTTAACAGTACATTATTATAGTAAGTAGAAAAGATATATAATAAAGTAACTTAATAGAAACTAATGTTAGATAATATATTTTTTTGCATATTAATTGGGTGTTTATGAAAGACAGATGTCTTTTAAATTTCAGGATGGAGGTCCCCTCACACGAGGATGTTCATATTTGGGGGTCCGTGGCATCTAAAAGTTTGAAAAGCCCTGGGATAGTTCACCCAAAAATGAAAATTATCCAATAATTTATTCCCCCTTAAGCCATCCTAAGTGTCTAGACTTTCCTCTTTCAGTCGAACACAATCAGAGTTGTATTAAATAATATCCTGGCCCTTCTCATGGGAGTGAATACTAAAAAAAAAAAAAAAAGTGCATCCCTCCATTATAAAAGTAATCCATACGATTAATAAATGCCTTCTGAAGCCATGCGTTTTTGCAAGAAGAATATCCATATTTAAAACTTTATAAACAATAAAAACTGGCTTCCGGCAACAGCCGTACATGCGTTCACGAGAGAGTTGCGTTCCGGCACAAGGGTGATCTTTTAAACATTTTAAAACTCAACTCTGATTGTGTTCGGCTGAAAGAAGAAAGTCTAGACACCTAGGATGGCTTGAGGGTGAGTAAATCATTGGATAATTCTCATTTTTGGGTGAACTATCCCTTTAAGGGTTTATTCACATCACTGTGAGCCCAAGGATATACCTTTGTCAGGGTAGACGCCATATTAAATTTTACAAGGATGAAAACGAATCTGTGAGGGATAGACTTACAGTCTTTAGAGTGACATGCACAAGACCATTTTCACACAACTCTCAACTTTCAAAAATAAGTTTGTGTCAGCAAAGTTTTTTTTGGGAAGACGTTTCGTCAGCAGAACAGTTGGCATGTTGTTAAACAACAGTAGAAATCTGTACGCCTCGTTTTCCTTCTGGTAAATTAAACAAAAGGTAAATATGATTGACTAGCAACAGAAATATAATACATTGCTTTTATTCCATGTGACGTCCTGATTTGACCTTTCAGATAATATGGTGTACTTCACCAAGTCTGAGATGGGATTGTACAGGATAAACAAGGACAAAAATTTCAACCTTTGGTCTCAGTCGACTCAGATGGGTGAGAAATCAGATTAAACGCAATACTACTGTTCCTACGTTTCACTTTCTCACTGACAGAGTTCTTGTCATTATGAGTATTTTTATTTCATGCTGTTTTTCTCTTCTAACATTTAGAGCAAAAGTACTTTAAGCTGATCGCTGGCAGAGGCCAACACAAGGACAAAGTTTATTCCTTCTTCGCAGAGAAACACAAAAGTAAAGATGGCGAATCTGAACAGTGGATTCCTCGAGTCTCTCAGTGCTGCATGGTGAGCAGAAACACACACCGTGAAACATCTTGTTTTCTTCATTTGTGATTGTGTTTTACTGCAGCCCAGATAAAGATGTGCTTAACCCTTAAATGCATGACTGTTTCGCCAGTCATTCTTACATATTCGGATCTTCAGCGACCCGGATCTATATCTAACACGGATGGATCTCTACCTGTCACGATAATATAAAACTCTCCTGAAATTAGTGTAACAATTACAGTAGAATAAAATAAAATATATTTCGTTAGCTTTTGGAGCTTGGAAGGGTTCAGTCTGAGCAGATACCATCATCATCGCTGTCCTCGTCAGAGCTCATTTCCCAGGACATTCAGCATCTGCCTCATATTCGCCATCTCAAAACTATCATTTTCAACATCATCAAAATCAATATTTTGATCGCTGACAGCTTCTTCACCAGATCCACCATCAGTGACACTAATATCTGATTGCGTTCAGTTCTTGCTCTGCAGTAAATCGCTGAGCCATTTCAAGTTTTGCAGATTATACTTAGTTTCGATTTTAGTCTGCGGTAACTATGAGTGAAACGTCACTTCATCATTGTGTATCAGACATCGCCACCTTGTGAAATAAAGGTGAATTGCACTTATTCCGTCACTAAAGACTCTATTGTTGTGCAGAAAAAAAAAAAAATACTACACTCTTACACACCTCGGGTCGTTAGGGACCCTATACAATTTTTACACAAAAATGAATGGAAAAACAGACATTCTTTTATAATTTTTTTTTTTTTTTTCTTGTTATATTGTTTATAATGAATTGATTGAGCAATACTAAGAAAGTTGATGTCTAACTTTTAAAAAATGAATGAGGAGGAGGGTAGTGAATGACGTCCCGGGTCACTAAAGACCCGAGGTATGCGTTTAAGGGTTAAAGCAGGGCTCCAGACTAACTGTAGCCCCTAACTGAACATCTTTAGGAGCACAAGCAGAAAATTTAAAACTGCAACGTGGTTATTTACATTTCCCCCCATTTTGACTGCATTACTGACAAATGCCTTGGTAATAAATAGACTTCACAGGGGGGCATTTGAGAGCGGCAGCACCAATGCCACTAAATTCTATAGAAAGTAATTGGCGGCACTGGGGGCTGAGTTGAGGTGTAGATAAAATGAACTTTAATTATTATCATTCATAATGTCTTAATATTAATTTAAAAGTAAAACGAGTGAAAAAAAAAAAAATATATATATATATATATATACATACACACATATACAGTGGTGGTCAGAATTATTGGCACCCCTGGTAAATATGATTAAATATGGCTGTAAAAAATAAATCTGCATTGTTTATCCTTTTGATCTTTTATTCAAAAAATTCACAAAAATCTAACCTTTCATTGAAGTAAAATAATTGAAAGTGGGGGATAAATCACATTATGTTTGTTTTGGATCGTTGTCCTGATGGAAGATCCAACCACAGCCCATTATAAGATTTCTAGCAGAGGCCGTCAGGTTTTGATGTTTTATCTGTTGGTATTTGCTAGAATCCATGATACCATGAATCTGAACAAGATGTTCAGGACCTCCAGCAAAAAAATAGGCCCACAACATTAAAGATCCAGCGGTATTTTTAACCGTGGGCATGGGGTGCTTTTTATCCCTGTTTGCACCAAACCCATCTGATGAGTTTTCTGCCAAAAAGCTCTTTTTATAGTTTGATCTGACCACAGAACCAGGTCCGTCTGAAGCTCCAGTCGTGTCTGATCTGAATATGCTGGAGTTTGTTTCTGGATGAGCAAGAAGGATTTTTCTTGAATCCCTCCCAAACAACATGTGGTGATGTAGGGATTGTTTGATTTTTTTTTGTCTTTCTGAGCCCAAGACTCAACTAATCTCTGCGATTCTCCATCTGTGATCCTTGGAGAGTCTTTGTCCACTCAAACTCTCCTCCTCTCGTGCATTAGGACGATATACACACACGTCAGATTCGTAACATCTCTAGTTGACTGGAACTTCTTAATTGATGGTGGAAAGGGGATTTTCAATGCTTTAGTTGTTTTCCTACAGCCACTTTCTATTTTGTGAAGCTCAACAATCTTTCTCTGCACATCAGAACTATATTCTGTGGCTTTACTCATTGTGATGATGATTAAGGGAATTTGACCTCTGAAGCCCTTCCTTTGAAACTGCATTGATTTGGACCTTCAACCGTTGGTCCCCATTGAAGTCCATTATGTGGAGAAAAATCCTGGAATGTTTTCCTCAAAAAAACATAATTTCTGAAGAAAGAAAGACATGAACATCTTGGATGAGATGGGGGCGAGTAAATTATCAGGAAATGTTCATTTTAAAGTGAACTAATCCTTTAAATAAGTGTGAGTTTTTCCTACATCTTGAAACGTTTAGTTTTATAAATGGGGACAATTTTTGAAGGATGAACAAATAGTGTTTTGGTCATCACATTAAAGATAACATTTAAATATTATAGTTTTGAAGTGCTGGAAAAAGATGTGTAGGCTAGTACTTGTAAGCGTGTCACAAAACCATAGTTACAGATAGTGTTACCACATTAAATCCATTGTGAATGTTGCGGATTTGTGGACTGAAAGTCTTTTATAACGTGTTCATACACGGCTCAATGTTTCTCCTGGTCTCCACGTCAGCGCTGTTTGATCTGATATCTGTGGTTTATAACAGAACTCTGAATGCTTCTCACTAGATCCAGGGTTGCCAACTTTTAAGTTCAGGTTGGAGTGAGATTTTTTTTTTGCGGGGGCAAATTGACACAAATATTGATTCAGTATCAATTCATATGTATATAGCCTACTGTACATATAAGGAAAAATAAGTTTGCCTTTTTAGCGTTTTTAGAGTGTGTGTGTGTGTGTGTGTGTGAGAGAGAGAGAGAAAGAGAGAGAGAGTGAGTGTGTGTGAGAGTGTGTGAGTGAGTGTGAGAGAGTGAGTGTGTTTGAGAGAGAGAGTGAGTGTGTGTGAGAGCGAGTGAGTGTGTCATACTAAATGTTTTATTAAAAATGCAGAATGTTTTCTGTGATGGGTAGGTTTAGAGGTAGGGGTAGTGTGTGTGTGTGTGTGATGGGTAGGTTTAGAGGTAGGGGTAGTGTGTGTGTGTGTGGGTTAGGGTTAGGGTTAGGGTTAGAGTTAGGTCCATTCTACAGATGGAGGCACCAGTGGGATTTTTAATCATAAAGTTAATTTAATCATAAAATTACTATTGTTTTGCATTAATAAGTGCGGTTACTAATAATATTACATGTTTGTTTATTGGAAATTTGACAGTAAAGCACTGAACTTGAATTGAGATGCAGTAACAGTAATGTGCAAAAACCTAATTTTTATAGGGAAAATTTAAATATTCCACTCTTAATAAATGTACCATTCTTCTATACACTGATCAGGCATAACATTATGACAGGTGAAGTGAATAACTTCAAGAAGTTAATGCTGGTTCTGACAGAAAGGTGTCAGAATACACAGTGCATCGCAGTTTGTTGCGTATGGGGCTGCATAGCCGCAGACCAGTCAGGGTGCCCATGCTGACCCCTGTCCACCGCCGAAAGCTCCAACATTGGGCACGTGAGCATCAGAACTGGACCACGGTGGCTTACCTGGGGAACACATGGCACCAGGATGCACTATGGGAAGGAGGCGGAGGCAGTGTGATGTTTTGGGCAATGTTCTGATGGGAAACCTTGGGTCCTGCCATCCATATGGATGTTACTTTGACACGTACCACCTACCTAAGCGTTGTTGCAGACCAAAAATTGTTAATTCATGGCACAATGTTCCTCTTGGTTATCACGTCAGCTCTGCTTGATCTAATATGGTTTGTAACAGAACTCTGCGACTATTTGGTTGCAGTCTGGAGCCCTCCACTTCCGTTTCTACATCATCTAAATATATCTGTCAGTAAACAGCACTAAATGCAGCCTGATGTTGTCACATCTTGCACAGGATGAGCGTGTGTGTCTGGATATCCTCTGCAGGCTTTCACCTCCTTAAATGTGACAAATGTTATATTAGTAGATATGAAACTGCATTTGACAAATGACACCTGCATGTTTAATAAAGATGTTTCTCAGTAAAACGGAAAATTTCTATAATTATAAGCACAGTTGCTGATGACACGTCAAGTGTTCTGTTCAAAGTTCACCAGTAAAAGTCATCATCATAATTTTTTCCATTATGAAAATATTGATCGACCATTCTTCCAGGAGGATATATCAATAAATCTGCCTTTTTGCGTCATATTAAATCTTGGTCAGTATGAAATCAGGGTATTCCTGCAGAATCTGGTCCAGAGCCGCGGCGAATGAGGGAGGCAACGAGATCAAAAGTAATTAAAAAAGTATTAATAAAAATAATGTTTATAACCCATAATAATTAAATAAGAAAGCACCACGGGAAACATTCCACTCGGGACATCAAATTAAATAAAGAATAAATAACTAACACGAGCACAAAATAAGAGAGAGATGTTCCATCATAACAACAGGCCTGCAAACCAAATCACCAAACTGAGCTATTATATAAAGCAAACAGGGTTCCCGCGGGTCCTTGAAATCCTTGAAAGTTTGTGAATCTGAGAGAGAAAAAAAAAGCCCTGGAAAGTTTTTGTAAAGAATTTTTGTAAACCGTCTCAAAGGTTCCGGGTTCTAATCCGCCCTATAGTTTTTTTCTTCTTCATTAAAATCAAAGATGTTCATCAATGCGTAATGAAGTGTAGCAGAGCAGCATCAAGAATATCAAATATTGGGCCATTTCTAATTATTGGGGGGGACTTGTCTATGGTGGTTACGGCCCTGTGTTATTTCGGCAACACTTCGTGGCCTATGCATACTAGCTTGCTTGATTTACGTTAGTTACACACATTTACGCATTACGTTAAGTGTGTCCCGCGTGAGGTACTTTGTGTTGTACGTTGCCATGACGTTCACGCGCACACGAAACGATGGTACCTCAACGTTTTCTGTGCTTACACCGAACCCAAATATGTTCAGTCAATGACTGTATATTGTGTTCAATAAACATAAAACATCTGTGATAATCTGTTGCCCAAATATTTTATTTAATGTAATCCATGAGGCAAGAAAAACATATTCATATATCTTAAAACTTCTGGTTACATGAGCCTAAGCTCTTTTCAATAAAATCCATGCATAAGTTAATATCAGATCATTGTAGAATACAGTACAGGATGTGCCGAATATTCTTCCGTTTTATGCAAAACAGAAATACGACAAATAGAATATCAGATCTGTGTGATATGGACACAAATAAATGGGAAAAACTTGTGTTTGACACTATAACAATGTATCTTACAAGGTAACACGATGTAACCTTGCTCTCACTTGAGTGTGTCCCCACATTAAGTCTTTGAACTTGAGAGTATTGGACCTGGAAAGTCCTTGAAAGGTCCTTGAACTTGAGGGTATAGGACCTGGAAAGTACTTAAAAGGTCATTGAATTTGAGGGTATTGGACCTGGAAAGTCCTTGAAAGGTCCTTGAATTTGAAGTTAACCGAGGTGTGGGAACCCTGAGCAAACAAATGATAACACAAGAGTAACCCAAAATAACAAAAGAGGGTAACAGAAAGAGCCCCAAGAAGTCAGAGAACCAAAAGCTTTTATAATATACATTATGATTACCTCATAGTCCCGCCCCATAGCCGGCTAAAGTTAAACAGGCCCAGAGGCACGTCACCGATTGCATTACATCATCTGAAAAATATTATGAAAGTTAGGCCTTTTTGTAATCTGAGAGTGATGCAGAAAAACTTGTTTTAACTCTAGTCATTGTTTACTCACGGGTTTGGGCTGATGAGGGTATGACTTTCTCTTCTGTGAAACACAACATACAGTGGGGAGAACAAGTATTTGATACACTGCCGATTTTGCAGGTTTGCCCACTTACAAAGCATGTAGAAGTCTGTAACTTTTATCATAGGTACTCTTCAACTGTGAGAGACGGAATCTAAAACAAAAATCCAGAAAATCACATTGTATGATTTTTAAGTAATTAATTTGCATTTTATTGCATGACATAAGTATTTGATACATCAGAAAAGCAGAACTTAATATTTGGTACAGAAACCTTTGTTTGCAATTACAGAGATCATACGTTTCCTGTAGTTCTTGACCAGGTTTGCACACACTGCAGCAGGGATTTTGGCCCACTCCTCCATACAGACCTTCTCCAGATCCTTCAGGTTTCGGGGCTGTCGCTGGGCAATACGGACTTTCAGCTCCCTCCAAAGATTTTCTATTGGGTTCAGGTCTGGAGACTGGCTAGGCCACTCCAGGACCTTGAGATGCTTCTTACGGCGCCACTCCTTAGTTGCCCTGGCTGTGTGTTTCGGGTCGTTGTCATGCTGGAAGACCCAGCCACGACCCATCTTCAATACTCTTACTGAGGGAAGGAGGTTGTTGGCCAAGATCTTGCGATACATGGCCCCATCCATCCTCCCCTCAATACGGTGCAGTCGTCCTGTCCCCTTTGCAGAAAAGCATCCCCAAAGAATGATGTTTCCACCTCCATGCTTCACGGTTGGGATGGTGTTCTTGGGGTTGTACTCATCCTTCTTCTTCTTCCAAACACGGCGAGTGGAGTTTAGACCAAAAAGCTCTATTTTTGTCTCATCAGACCACATGACCTTCTCCCATTCCTCCTCTGGATCATCCAGATGGTCATTGGCAAACTTCAGACGGGCCTGGACATGTGCTGGCTTGAGCAGGGGGACCTTGCGTGCGCTGCAGGACTTTAATCCATGACGGCGTAGTGTGTTACTAATGGTTTTCTTTGAGACAGTGGTCCCAGCTCTCTTCAGGTCATTGACCAGGTCCTGCCGTGTAGTTCTGGGCTGATCCTTCACCTTCCTCATGATCATTGATGCCCCATGAGGTGAGATCTTGCATGGTGCCCCAGACCGAGGGAGATTGACCGTCATCTTGAACTTCTTCCATTTTCTAATAATTGCGCCAGCAGTTGTTGCCTTCTCACCAAGCTGCTTGCCTATTGTCCTGTAGCCCATCCCAGCCTTGTGCAGGTCTACAATTTTATCCCTGATGCCCTTACGCAGCTCTCTGGTCTTGGCCATTTTGGAGAGTTTGGAGTCTGTTTGATTGAGTGTGTGGACAGGTGTCTTTTACACAGGTAACGAGTTCAAACAGGTGCAGTTAATACAGGTAATGAGTGGAGAACAGGAGGGCTTCTTAAAGAAAAACTAACAGGTCTGTGAGAGCCGGAATTCTTACTGGTTGGTAGGTGATCGACTACTTATGTCATGCAATAAAATGCAATTTAATTATTTAAAAATCATACAATGTGATTTTCTGGATTTTTGTTTTAGATTCCGTCTCTCACAGTTGAAGAGTACCTATGATAAAAATTACAGACTTCTACATGCTTTGTAAGTGGGCAAACCTGGAAAAATGGCAGTGTATCAAATACTTGTTCTCCCCACTGTATGTTTAGCTGAATATTCCTATTGCTTTTTATATACAGAGCACACAGGAGCTTCTACAAAAGGACAAAAAAACATTTAATAAAAGTATTTAATATGCACATGCATTGACCCAAAGAGTTGAACACAAGACGATCTGTTTCAGAATGACCGCGGCGGTCCTAAGGCTCATCTTCAGAGCAGCTGGACGTCCATGATTTACGCCCGTCTGTTCTGCGGGAGAGGATATGACTTCAGTCATCTGATGGATGTGGCCACACTAGAAACGGACGACGACATCAAAATTTATGCGCTTTTCAGAAACTTTTGGTAAGACAAAACTCTTCATCTCATGCTTTGCAGTGATATTTCATTGTGTGTAACTACAGTCTGTCGCCTCAATAGTTTCTGTAAATACTGGGTTGAAAATAGTAAATCCTTACAATTGATCGTGTCAGCTGATGCTTGCACAAAACTTCACTAATCATTTGTAATATGCTTTGGTACTTTAGATATGAAACAAAGTCTCAGCTTTCAAAGAGTTTTATCATGAAATTCAGTCAATAAATGTGTTTTTGTGGCTCTTTAATGTGGTGTGACAGATCATCTCTTCCTCTTTACTACTAGTTATAGCATCAAATAAACATGAATGAACATCAGAAGTAATTTTTAAAGATACAGAAGAATTTACTGAAATTAATCATGTCTCGTAATCCGTCAGTCAGTGTTTCAACCGCGGAAAGACGACAATAAAACGGCTGGAGAACAATAATGTCACGTAACGTCACATTTACCTCAGAAAAACCATTCAATAACCATAAACTCCATAGTCAGCTAGAAAAACAACTCTAGAGGAGCGTTTTGATAAATATATGCACTATATTGCATATTCACTATATTTTACCTAACATGTTCCTTCAATATTTAATATTTAATGAATAAATCCATCATAAAAACAAATTGGTGTAGAAACGAATTTGTCATCAAATGGTTATTACAACTTGTAAATGTTTGTAAACAGATCAGTTGTTAATTTTAACCTTTAATATTATAGTTATGTATAGTTTACAGCATTAATTGAGAGACATTTTTCCTGTACCTATTTATTCAAATTAATTGATATCGAGTTGAATCGAGACCGGAATTGAATCGAAAGCTTGTGGTGATAGCATAAAGTAATCAAAAGTTACAGCATTTGAAACCAAGGTAGCCATTTTGTTTAGCCCTTGACGCCCCCTAACGGGCATTTTTAAAATGGTTCCTCCATGAGGACTATCTCGTGAATGACGTAATGGATTAATGGAGTTTGTGCATGTTTCATGAAGTTACGAGCTAAAACACCACGTGAAATCTATATATTTGTGTTTAGTTAGCGCCAGTGGAGTTTTGTGTGTCGTAACTCCGTGAGGAACATCTCGTGATCGATGTAAAAGATTGTTGATTTTGGACTCCTTTTAATCGTGAGAATCTGCTGTAAATGATGTCCACAATTGGAGCATGTTTCATGAAGTTACGAGTGAAAACGTGACAAAAATGCTGCATCCGTATATTATTTACATAAGGGTCTTACGGGGCTTCACGTACAAAAACTCGCTCAAGTTTAGTCAAAGCCCAAAACAATTATGCTTGTTGTAATCTACTCCGTGAGACCTTTCAAAAGACACATGAGCTCTATGATGTTTTGAAAAATATGATTATTAATTTTTTGCGCAAGCGAGCGGTACACTCCGGTTAAGAGGGACTACTCGGCACTCGTTAAGAGTTGATCAAAATGGTTTTCTAAGCTTTAAAATGATCCCCATTTTGTGTTATTCCACGTTGGAAAACAAGCCTGCACGGTTCCGGGAACATTGGATAACATTGCATCCTGGTAAGATGAGAGACATGTTTTTAGCCTAGTTATTATGTGAGAATCTTCTGTAAATAACGATTACAATCGGTGCATGTTTCATGAAGTTATGAGCGAAAACTCCACGTGGAATCTACATAATCGCCTGTGCTCTGTTTTTGATGGCGGACTCATTAGTTATACTCATGTTAGAGGCGCGATCTGAACGTGTAACGTCTCTGATTTTGTATGTAAAAATAATTATTGTGCGACCCATTTGGTTTCAGTTTCTATTGGCTCTAAAGGGTTAAAGAGCTCAGTCTGTCACATCAGTGTAAAATGCTAACATGACTGTCACATGATCCTGTTGAACAGAAGGATGCCACATGTTGATTCAGTGAGGAGCGTTAATCTAATGCAGCTCCACAAACACTGATAAAATAGAGAAGGTGTGGCTCTTGTGTGTGAAGTGTGAAGCTCTGTGTGTGTCTCTTACAGGAACGTGAGTGCTGTGTGCGTTTATAGCATGACTAAAATCAGCACTATCTTCACTTCTTCTGACTTCAACTCCACCACAGTTCCTGCGAATCACCGGCCTGGAACGGTGAGGATTATGCCGTCAAAATGTGAACTATATTATCGCGCAACTGTAATCTGCTGTAAGGCATGAAGATATTACGACATTATAAAGCTGCTTTGATGTGTAGTGTGAAAAGCGCTATACAAATAAATTTGACTTGCACTGTCAATATTGTCACTATGGAGCTCAACAGTGTCCGGCTTTCTCTTTCAGGAACAGAGTACGTGTCATTTACTTTACTCGGCATTTTACTAAATGATTCATTCTGGAGTTCTGAGCCGTAAACCAAAGCAAACAACTCCAGAAGAATCATAACATTACAACATCTATATTAAAAACTACTCAGTGATGTAATCAAAATGACAAAGGTACAAGACTGTACTTTTATGAGGGAATGAATGAACTACGCATCTCATAAACTGAATGATGTAATCCAGTCAGTCTGGGTCAGATCCGGATCACAGGGCTTGATGCTTACTTTTTTCCCATGGTGCACCTGTGCTCCCAAGTTGAAAAATTTAGGAGCGCATTTAGAAATTTTAGGAGCGCAACTATTTCGGCATTTATAAAACACACTGTAACAGATTTAGCCACACTAGTGTTATTTTAGTATCACTGAGATACTGTATAGTTCTTGTTAATATTTTGAATTCAATTTAATTCTGCTTTCATTTTAATTTTAGTTAAAGGTTTTAGTAATTTTGTTGTTTTTAAAAATATTAAAATTTTTATTTAGTTTGGTACATCAGGTTAATTTCAACTAAATGAAAATAAGAAAAGTTTAATATTTTATGTCAGTTAACATTTATTTCAAAATGTGTGTTTTTTGTTAGCTATATTAACACTGATACTAGTCAAATCTATATTTTTAATAATAAGTGTCAAATAATGTTCTTAGTCTTTCCTGTGACGGGGCGTCCCAGACAGAAGATGCAATTGTTTACTTTAAATTAATTGGAAATTAAATTAAATTACATAGTTTGTGTAACCAAATAATAACCGGGTGGAAACTGGACACACGGCGTGACTTTTATGAAATACACCAGGACTCTTATTTTGAAATGTCTGCTTTATTATTGCAGGAGCTCATTCAAATTCAGACGAGGGATAAAATATGCGTTCTTACAACCGTACACAACATATTACAGTATAAACACCGTACGGTAAACATGTCATAATTGATCAGCATTAGTACATGTGGCATAAATGTGCGCTATTCATTGTGCGAGCCTGTTGAACGCACAACAGCGCCACCTTCAGGCTCTGAAACGTGAAGCGCTCACATTTATTAATGAAATCAAAGCCTTTTGAAGTTTAATAATCACATTAGGCAGTATCGCCATTTATGTTTTTCCATCCCCAAAATATAAGACGCCTTAAAATGATCATTAAGACGCTTGTTATAGCATTTAAGTCATTGAAGACTTATGATCTTACATTAGGAAAACTGATCCGCAGCGATTGTTTATTCGCACACATGCTCCAAAATATATTGTACAGTTCACACACGTCTATTTTTAGTTGTAAATGCGAGTGAAGTGCTCGAGCCCTGTGGTACATGTGGATTCCACGCGTACCGGATCTGGGCCGACACGATGTTGCAGTCTGGGTGGGCTTTGTGTCCTTTTAAAAGGTTTTTATATCAGCGTATCACCTCAATTCTTGATAGATTCTGAATGACAGTCTCGAACCGGCTGTTGAGCTCTGTAGTCCGATCAGTCGCAATTATCTTTCCCATTCCTCCTCACTAACTGCTCCTTGTTTTTTTAGTGTGTCGATGACAGTACTCGTCTAAGCAGTGACGTGCTGACGTTCATGAAGGAGCGTCCCGAGATGAAGGATTGGGTGATGCCAGAGAACGGCCCCCTGCTGTTCAGACACCACCATTACACACACATCCAGGTGGACCGAGAACAAAGCAGCACTGTCCTGTTTTTGTCTCTAGGTGCGTGAATCTGTCACTAGCAGTACTTAAATTTTTTTTTTTTTTAAATATTGTACTTAAAGGTGCAGTGTGTAGTATTTATGAGGAGCTATTGACAGAAATGCAAAATAATATACATAACTATGTTTTCAGTGGAGTATAAAGACCTTACATAATGAACCGTTTATTTTTATTACCTTAGAATGAGCCGTTTCTATCTACACACACCGCGGGTCTCCTTAGAGTGAAGTCGCCATTTTGCGCCGCCATATTTCTACAGTAGCCCTAAACGGACAAACTTCTCTACAGAGCGCTAGCTACTCTCTGCTCTCTCCGACAACGACATTTTTGTCCTGTGTCGGCCACCGTAGCTTCTCTGCGTGCTCCGGAAAGGAGGGGGGGTGCAACTCACAACCTCACCACTAGATGCTGCTAAAATTCGCACACTACACCTTTAAGTAAAAGTATTGCTACTTAAGAAATAGTTTACCTGAGTACAAGTAGAAGTTCTGAAAAATATGACTCAAGTAAGAGTAAATAAGTAGTTTGTTGAAAAACTACTCAAGTTACTATGTTACAAAGTACTTTAGCATTATTTTTATATATATTTTTACCCAAAACGAGGCGATGTGAGCCGGTCTCATTTAAGAAAAGTAACCGTTAGATTGCAAAATAAATAAATAAATTACAGTATTTTACACCTCACAAGGAATAACAGTCCATTTTATTATGGTTACTTTTCTTAAGACATCCTTGATGCCGTATTCAGCCTTCAAACGCCTTCGAAATGAGACGCAGCTCATCAAATATTTAAATAGAAGTATTAATAATATTTAATAGAAGTATTAAACTTATGACGTTCCAGGAAATCCCTTATATGGACATCAGATATCAGCTGAATAACATGCAGAGACGTTTCTGATGAAACATGAAGACAAACACAACTGCTGTGATTTTCAAACCATATTAGGTATTTTCATAAGAATGATATATAGGCTATCTTTAATGCAATGCTAATCGACATAGCCTGTCATCGAATTTTATAAAATAATGTCTCACATGGGACCACAATAGTTATTTCAGACTGACGTATAAATAGTGATTCTGGAGCAAAACATGATATTAATCTCATAAATTGCCGTGTTTGGCTATGCTAAGCAAACACACTAGCTATCCCTGTTGGCAAGAGCGATTGTTTTATTACTAATTTTGAAAAGCAAGTCCACGTAAGATCATCTGCATGTTTTTTAAGAAGGGCAAAACCAAAGAAGAGGTCCGAGAAATCCGATCAAAGAATTGAGGGATTAAAACAGTATAGAAAAGGCCAGTAAAAAGATCAAATGGGGTACGGGTTAATGTCAAATAAAATGCTCTTTTTCCCCATTCTACCAAAAAAGTGCCGCAAGCTCACTGTTGCTATAGTAACAAACTACACTTTCATGTGCATCTGATTGACAGATAAACCAGGCGCTCTTATTTCACTGTTGTTGCTAATGTTGAGGTTCTTTCAGCTTTGTACAAAGTTTGCTTCGTACATTTATTTTAACTGCATTGTTAAAGAGGGCAAGTTTTGCCATTAAACTGAACTGTGTGAAGTGATTGAAATGTCAAAGTTTGAACGCCCCGCCCCCAGCTGAACTGGAATTTTGATTGGCCGAAGCGAGTCAGACCTGTCTGTGATTGGCCGAAGCGAGTCAGACCTGTCTGAGATTGGCCGAAGCGATTCAGACCTGTCTGAGATTGGCCGAAGCGATTCAGACCTGTCTGTGATTGGCCGAAGCGAGTCAGACATTGGCTGAAGCGAGTCAGACCTGTCTGTGATTGGCCGAAGCGAGTCAGACCTGTCTGAGATTGGCCGAAGCGATTCAGACCGGTCTGTTATTGGGCGAAGCGAGTCAGACTTGTCTGTGATTGGCCGAAGCGAGTCAGACCTGTCTGAGATTGGCCGAAGCGATCCAGACCGGTCTGTTATTGGCCGAAGCGAGTCAGACCTGTCTGTGATTGGCCGAAGCGAGTCAGACCTGTCTGTGATTGGCCGAAGCGAGTCAGACTTGTATGTGATTGGCCGAAGCGAGTCAGCCCTGTCTGTGATTGGCCGAAGCGAGTCAGCCCTGTCTGTGATTGGCCGAAGCGAGTCAGACCTGTCTGTGATTGGCCGAAGCGAGTCAGACCTGTCTGTGATTGGCCGAAGCGAGTCAGACCTGTCTGTGATTGGCCGAAGCGAGTCAGACCTGTCTGTGATTGGCTGAAGCGAGTCAGACCTGTCTGTGATTGGCCGAAGCGAGTCAGACCTGTCTGTGATTGGCTGAAGCGAGTCAGACCTGTCTGTGATTGGCCGAAGCGAGTCAGACCTGTCTGTGATTGGCCGAAGCGAGTCAGACCTGTCTGTGATTGGCTGAAGCGCAGGGCTCCACCGCAGGAGTTTGAAAAGTGCCTGTCAAATACCAGCTCGCCCTGTTGCTTTTCATGTCACTTTCTGCATTTATAAATCCCAATTAGTTTTTTTTTTTTGATGTAGGATGAAAACAATGGAATTTAGGATCAGATCCGATTGTATGTGCGTTTAATAAATGAGGCTACTGATTCCTTGAGAGAAATATACTAAACAAACTCTAAATATTAAGATGACTTGTCTCAGAGTCATTCGTTTGCTCACACTGTAGGTGTTTATTGTCATGACGTGTTTCTCAAACATCCTGTTTCACCAGAGAAGTTACATGGGTTGTAAATGCAAATTTAATCTCATATCAGTTTCACATTTAAATGACCAGCTGCTACAGGAAAAGGCACAGACATGTAATTGCTAGAAACAATGTAATGATTCATTGATTATGTCGTATTAGTCAGATGACTGAGGCTGAATGAATGATAAGAGTGTGAGGAGTGGAGTATGATTTACCAGTGATGCAATCTAATAGTTTCCATCCCTAGTGAGCCGTCTAACTAGGTGTCATTATTAGGCATCATAGACAAACAGTAGGTAGAAGCGTGATGCATCCATATATGGTTAAACTCATGTAGCCAATCGGTTTATTCAAACGCCATTTGGGGTGGGGGGTTCGCTCAGTTGGTCCCACCCTTGTTTTTATATTAATCATAATGAACTTGCATGTTGATGAATTGTTCTCTTAATTTATATATGCTGGTTTCGCATTGACGTGACTAAATATAGCGCTGTATAGCAGATCTATCGCTTATATTTCGTTTTTCCTTTTTATTCCTAATATTTACATCAAACTTGCTGGCTATGTCATTAACTACCTGATATTCCGATTCTCAAATACATCTAAGTGAACGTGTTTCATTGTTGAAAAATATAATGATCATGTTAGTTGATCTATAATGCGTGATGGGCGTCGCCATGTTCAGAGAATCGGATCTGTCAGATTTACAACACGTCAATTCATCCACTCCTGAAATACATGAAAGTGAGTGACCGGTAAAGTGGGAGAAGAATAGAGTAAACTTTATAGTTACTTACACAATGCGTATCTGATATGAATATATCACGTCGTCAATGGATTGCTTCCATAGACATCATCGCTGTGTGTTTTACAAACTATAAATGTATTGTTTTGCTAGTACTTGTGTATTTAAGTGTGTGAAATGTGAAATAAACCGAACAGTATGTGGTTGAAAACACTGAATAGTTGTCCTCAATCTCTGAGCGCGTCAGTCTCTGTCTGGCTCGCGCAAAAGCACTCGCACCAGTGCGACTTTGTGAAATTTTAAATTATTGCATTTGCAACCATTTTGTGAGAGCCCTGAGAACCAATCAAATGCTTTTCAGGTGGTTGGCGCGACATGTTTTCTGACGTGCGCTCTCTGTCCGCTGGTGGGTGTGTGCTCATCTGTACGTGTGTGTGTGCATCGGGACAGAACTCCGCTGTGCGTGATACAGAGAGCAGCGACACGCGAGACAGAAATGACATGCCGTCGAGTAAAGATAAATAACATGACGCTATATAGAAAATAAAATGAAATAAAATTAACTTGACCTTCAGGGACGGGGCGGGACGGGACGGGACGGGGCGGGACGGGCCACCCCCCTAATATAATGGCAGGGGAAACACTGTGTCCTGTTGTTTTATCGAAAGTTTTCTTATTTCCTCACAGAAAGCGGACGGGTCCATAAAGTCCTGGAAAATCCGTTTTTTGTCATTGCGGAGTATCTGCCGTTCCCACGAGGAACACACATCACCAGCACGCTTCTGGACGCTTCTGAGGTATGACGCAAAAATAACATCCACTTCCTCACTCCCAGAGACCTAAATGCATACTAAAATAAGAGAATGATCTGATAAAATGTATATAAATGTTATTCATGGTCTAAATGACGTGTGAACATCCTATGCTTTAAGCTCACTGTTAATATAATAGTTATTTAAGTTGTTATATTTTGCTTTTAATTTCTCTTAAGATGTAGAGCGGTCATTTCTTAATGCTGTTCTTTAGAATCTACGATTGATCTTCATTCTTTTTAATCCTATAAGTGTATCATTAGCGTTACTAATGTATCCTGTGTTTGATTTCTCAGAAGCGTCTGTTTGTGAGTTCCAGTAATGAGGTTGCTCAGATTGACCTCCGGGCATGTCGTGTGTATGGAGATGAGTGTACCGAATGCATGTTATCTCGAGACCCCTACTGCAGTTGGGACGGTTCGCAATGCACCTTCACAGCAAAGTAAGCTGCTCACACACACAAACACGTCTGCTTCCTTCCTGATTAACAAATGTATTTTAAGCATGAGGCGTAAACTCAAAGTCCCCGTTAATGAAGCTCATAGTAGTCCGTTAGTTGATACACAGAGAACTGATGCTGGAGCGCTCGGGGTGGTTGTGCGGTGGTTAATACTGGTTTGAGTCTCTGTGATCCGTAGAGACTCAAAGTTTCATACTTAGTGTTTGAGGTTCAAATCATGAGTAAAAATGAGACTTGACTTGCTTCTCTGCACATCGAGTGATGCAGAATCATTCTGAAAACCACATAACCACTGAAAAAACTCTCAACCTCTTTGCATCGCTTTATTTGCTCCTACAATATTCGTAACATATTTCTGTATTTTCTACCACTAAAACTCCCCCCACCTACACACACACACACACAGCATCATTCAAAACTATGCAAATAATATTTTTATGAAAAGTAATGCGTCTTCTTTTCCACAGAGGCCGAGTCCAGGACCCCCACAAATGCAGTAAGTGTGAAAATAGAGGGGAATTTCCCCCTCAGGTGATTCATATGGGGGGAGTTGGAGGAGGGGGGCATTTTTAGACAATTGTTTTAAATGACATTTCTCACCTGAATGTTTGCTCACTCATTGTATTTATGTTTTTACTATGGGATAATTTTGATGCTCAAGAGGCAAGGAAGCTTGATATCAAATAACATCTCCGCTGTTAAAGTGAACGCGCCTTTCATACGAATTGCATTTTGTTTTCATTTTGAATCGGTTCGTTTAAAAGTAGCATTAAAACACCACGGCACTAATGATGGATTTTGGCAATATAAAAAACATAATAAAGACAATAGTGTTCTCTACATTGAACAAAGAGCAATTCCAACATAGAAATGTATTAATTTTGTATTTTACTGCATTTTCAGCTGAAATTCTCATTACCGCAATGCGTCCAGGTATGTCTAATGTGTGTTGTGTTCTAAGTAAAACTGAAAAAAAGGAAAATATTCTAAAAAATAAGAATTAAAAAAACAACAACATTTTTTTATGTTCTAATAGACGTTTTCAAATGACAGAAAAATTATTAATGTATAAAATATAATAATAATGAAAAAAAAGGTAGAAATATGAAGTGTCCATGACTGATGTTCTCATCCTCCGCAACATTTTTTAAGGACTCCTTACACACACACACACACACTAGGGTTGGGTACCGAACTCGGCACTTTTAAGGGCACCGACCGAATTACGTCATACTACCGAGTACCGATTCACATTAAATCGGTACCTGAGAACGCATCTGGTGATATAGACGAGTGTCTGTGAATGTTAAAATACGAATCCTGTGTGTCTCTGTGTGAATGAATGGCACAGACTCGCGGTTTCATTTACCTCACGCACACACACGTCGCATGTTTCCATCTCTGAGGTCTCATATGAGGACATGAACGCATGAACTTCATCTCCAGAGCCGCTTCATAAGCATTTTACCGTTTTATTTGAGAAAAACTACCGTCATATCATAAACACGCAGAAACTCAAAAGTCTTCACGTCAATCTGTCAAAATAAAAGTTCAGTTTAACTTGACAAATATATTACTGTTGTAGGGCTGGTCCGAATACCATTTTTTGAGCTTCGGAGGGAAGGGGCTGAACATGTTCTTCTCTAATCTATGCTGCGATAGTCAGTGTTACCGGTGTTCAGGCATAACACCGGTTACATCACTTGCCCACCGCGGCACCGCCCCCACCGTCGTTTTGATATTTTATTAGTAAAAATCATTAAGTTCAGTTAGAGAACAGATTAACTACAATTAAAAACTGAACGTGTCAGTGTGAGCCGAACGAGAGTCGCAGCACATCAGCAGCAGGAGTCAGATCTCATTCATCACGAGAGTGAGGAGCTGAATGACAAGATGATCGCGGAAGATTTGGATATTTAAGGGAGTTTGTCATTGTACTGTTTTGTTGTTGTGTTTTTCATTAAGAATAATAGGCTAATGAACCCACCATTCAAGCAACCCGCCCCCGAATTGGCACTAATTCTAAACCGAAAGTAAAATGCTCACGGCCGCACTGTCATTCATTCACGGCCGCACACGCACTGTAATGTGACAGTGAGGGAAAAACCCATCAAACGAATATTCGAATAATCTGGTCCAGCCCTATACTGTTGTACAGTAGAATTTAGATATGTCTCAATGTAATAATAATACTAACACTAATGTAATAATAATCAATTATCAAAACTATCTTAAGTAATAAATCACAATTTTGCAGTCGCACTCGCATACAAGAGTGACTGTTTTGTACGCGTAAGTTGTAAGAGTGACGCGTTCTGATCATCGCTGTTGTTGTAATGTAAAGGGTTACAATATTGCGTTACTCCCTTAAAAAGTAACTGTTACTTAGTTACTTTTTAAGAAAAGTCATGCGTTACGTTACTTTTTCCTCACCTGGGCTGGGCTTGGTTTTTTTTTTTATAATAAACTCTTTTACACCAAAATTGAAATAATAAGCCTCAGGCTGAAGGAAATTTCATTTTTGCTTATGGTTTAACTGAATCATCAAAGGTCAGCAGCAAGTACATTCGTCAATAAAACGAGATTACATGCATAAAGAATATTTGTTTTATTTAACATTTAATTATTGAAGGTTCTGATTTTGCATTTGACTGATTTTATTCATTGAGGAATACTAAATCTTTTTTGTGCAAGTGAGATTAGTAAATGCATGCTCACGTTTATTCTAAAACTACAATAATCATTATGTTTACACTAAACGCGTCTGCACTCATGATTTCTCTCAACATTGGGACAAGAGAGCTGTCAGTCAATAAATTGCGTTACTTATTTGAAAAAGTAACTTTAAATTTTTTAGTTACTTTACTAGTTACTTGAAAAAGTAATCTGATTATGTTACTTGTAATGCGTTACCCCCAACACTGATTATTTTCAACAAACCATATTATAGATGCGACATCAGAATTGAGATGAACCGCGGTGCAAGTGCGTGCCAAACCAATTGCATCAAGGACACAAATAAAGAATAAGTCATGAACTGATTATTTCAACAACGACAAAAAATTTAATTTCTGTCATCATTTACTCACCCTTATGATGTTCCAAACCTGTATGAGTTTCTTTGTTCTGCTGAACACAAAAGAAGATATTTTGAAGAAAGTTCGTACCCAGGATGCTTTGGGGGCACCACTGACTTCCATAGTAGGAATGAGTGTTCAACATAAAGACATTTATACAGGTTTGGAACAACTTTAAATGATGTCTTAAATGATGTTTTAAATGAGTAAATGATGACAAAATCTTCATTTTTGGGTGAACTGTCCCTTTAAGCAGTCATTCTGAACCAGTAATCACTTTTTTGACAATTCTGAAATTCAAATTTTTTTTAAATTTTTATTAATTTCCTTAAATTATGACTATATTATTATGTAATTATTTGTCCCATTTTTATTTAAATATTTTTTTTTTTAAATGTCAAACTTTATATGACAGGATTATTTATTATGTATGATTAATATAGCCTAGCTAAATGATAAATTAATAATAACATTAATTAGGCTATAATCTATTAATAAACCTGTCTAATGTCTAAATATAATAATTCTGTCTGCCAAGCTCTGATAATGTATGGAATATTATATTAATAGCACCTTTAGAAGCCCGGATGTGTCTGTCACGCTGCTGTTCGCCTGAGGTTCCTCATGAGTTACTTGACAGACCCATTGATACCTTTTTTCTATTCAGCTCTATATCTGGAGATCCTCTTACGTTCAAACGGTGGACGCGAGCGCGACATGTTTTTAAAAAAAACGCGCAAGTTTACAGCGCATGTTCTCGAGACTCCGTCGCTATGGCAACAAAGCCGCTAAAACGCAATCACGTGCAAATGAGCTTCTGTACTACTTATTGTGAAATTGATTTCTTTATATTTGCTGTTAGTATTCTACACACTGCAAAATCCTTATGTGTTATTTGAACTATGTGTGGACCTATGTAAAATTTTATTTTTAGTAATATAGTCATTTTGCCTGTAAATTCCGTATTTCACGGGACGAGTGGCAACCCTACCCCTAGTACACACACAGGTTTGTTGCACTATATTGGTGAGAACATCTTACAGACTTCCAGTGTTAGTGATATTATGTCCTCACCTGACACCCTCATTAGATTTAGGCTTCAATTTATGAGGATTTTAAACTAGTCAGCAGGACTTCAATGAAAATCAGAAATATCCATTCATGTCAATTCAACAAACGCATCACATGACCTTCTGTTCCACAGATAAGCCTTTAGCCGAACCGTCAAAGACTGAATTTGGAGGCGAGATGTCAGCGGTTCACGTCCCGCCGTCCTCTAGACACTTCCTGCTCTGCCCGGTGACATCACATCACGCCACGTACCACTGGCACCACGGGGACACGCGTGAGGAGTGCGTTCATTCGAATCAGGGCTGTTTGTACCTCATTGAGAGCATGAACGAGACTCTCGAAGGGTCGTACCGATGCGTGTCTACAGAGGAAGGCCATCAGAGGACCGTCGCACGATACACACTCAGCATGAGCCGCTCAAACGCACACCGCCTCGCTTCAGGAGTGTTACTTCTGCTCACAGCATCTCACTTCCTGTTATAGGCTTTTGAAAGTGTTATCCGACCCTGAAGTCTCTGTCAAAGCACCTTTTTTTTTTCTATAAGACTAGTGTTTTATACAACAGAGATTAAACAGGAAATACAGTGATCAAGCAGCTGGAAAACTGTCCACGTCCCGTTTAATAATATTAACTTTTATTGATTATTATTGCCAGAGCTATAACTATTCTTACATTTTGATGAAAGATTATAAAGATTTTATTTACAATAACTTGCACTGATGAATCATTCATGAAATTTTGTAAGTAAACAGTAGGGCTAGGCGGCATATCGAGTTTGTACGATATATTTTTTATAAACGATATGGAATTAATACCATTTTATCGATATACAGTGCTTTGCAAACGCATCTGAAAAATACCGGATGGGGAAAAATATAACCATGTGCGGGCCGAATTACCTTTTTTTCCTTTTTTCCTGCTTTTTGAAAACTGCATTTGTTTTTACAGCTAAAAGACTTTATTAGATTTTAAAAAAACGTTTATTTTAAATATTTTTAAAAAATATTTGTAAATTATTTTTATTAGTGATGCAAGGATTTTGATTTTTCGTGGCCAATTCCAAATTTTGTATTTTTATTTTTTCAAACAAACAGACCAATTCTGATACTGGTTGTCGATTTTTTTTAAATTTTATTTATTGTTAATTTGTTCTATACAGGCCAAACTGGCCTTAAACAAAAAATATGTGTAGCCATCACAATTTAAACAAAGATGCTACACACACACGAGCATGAGCAGTTGTTTTTTATTTAAATTAGATTGTATAATTTCAAGATTTACAGCAAAATCAGCATGGTCTGACTTTGGATTTGTGAAATTATGCTACATAAGACACACCTGTCCTGCACAAAACACAAATAGCAGACAGACTGAATGAAAATGCGAATTCATTCTCTGCCAGTAGGTGGCGCTTATGAAAGAGCAGCGATATAGCGTTTTCTTGGTTACCGATGTACACAAAGCAGCGCTGCGCTTATTAATAGGCCTCTTATCTATTAATTAATATTAATAGATAAGAGGAAAAGAAAATGCCATCAAACCGAAAGGGAGGGGTAAGCGATTGCAATTCACAACCTCACCACTAGATGCCGCTTAAAAAAAAAAAAAAAAAAAAAAAAAAAATCACACACTGCACCTTTAAACATGAAACTTAAGGGCTTTAAAATAACTGATATAGTTAACACGTATAGTTTAAAGCGGCTTGCGCTGTTTAATGCGTTTGAGATGTGGTGCTTTCCTCAGTGCATAACTTACACTTCTCAGTTATGTTCTCCATCTGTAAATGTTAGAAACGCATGCAAATGTGTCCATTTTGCTGTCAGGCATGCGAATCTCCGCTAAAATTCACAGACATCTGTGAACGAGCGGAGCGCAATAGAATAAGAGCGCAATAATTCTTACTCAAATATACATATTAGGGGTGTAACGGTACACAAAACTGATGGTTCGGTACAGCAGGAGAGAGAACTAAATATTAAATAGCTTTTATTTTTATTAAACAGTGGTTTACTGAACAAATTGTGTCTGTCCTTAAATGAATTCAATTATAGCTAAAAGTTTCTTAAAGATAATGCTGTAAACTATAGCGAGCCCTTACTTGCACATTACAATAATATTAAAAGTTAACAACAGAGCACAAACTATTAGCCTAAATTCAGCTGCTATTCATGTTTAGATATAATAATCAACACTCAAATAACACATTGTGTGCAAACATGTAAACTTCACATAAAGCAGTTTTTGCATTAACTTCTAAATCTAATTATAAAATTATGTTTTTACTCCAGTTCATTGTGGAAATATAATCATTTATACACCGTGGCTGTCATTTTCATGATTTATTTAAACACACATTAAATAATCCAGACATCACTAACAGGTTCAGTAGAATATAATGATATATAGGCTAATATAGTGCATATATTCAGTGAAAGAGTTGATTTCTCTAGTGAACTCACAGCTGTGGACACTGAGTGACTTCTGAGGGAAATGTGATGCTACGGGACATTGTTCTCAAGCTGTTTTATTGACGTCTTTCCGCCGTTGAAACACTGATTGAGCGATTACACCACATGTGATGCGTGTCAGTGAGTTGTAACGTATCCTCAACATACCTTCAGATGTTCATTCATGTTTATTCATTGACTATGACGAGATGATCGCGTTCACTCGCCTATACAGTGATCAGTCACGCCACATTAAAGAGCGTCAAAACGGCATTTATCGTTTGAATTTCGTGATAAAATGGACAGAATACTTAATATGTTGGTGTAACTCGGATTGAAGTGTGTTCCGCGCGTAAAACAAGCCAACTGTTAAAGATTGCATTCGGTACACATGTGCACCGTACCGGAAGTCCTGTACCGAAACGGTTCGGTACGAATGCGTGTACCGTTACACCCCTATTATATATTGCTAAAATATTTGTAAGCGGACGATAAATGTGCCATATGTAGAATTTTAAACCTACAAGTAGCCTAAGTTTATTTTTTATTAAAGTGACTATTATAATTAGGAATGTATGCTAATATAATTAGTCTGTGCTTTTGTTTTTATTTTCATTTTTTTGGTTTTAGTGAATTAAAATAAAATCATTTTTGTTTTTAGATTGTATTGTTACAATGTTAGAATGTAATGTGATTTTAACCTCTTTTTTGCACATAATAATTACATTCACTATATTTCTTTTCATAGCCTTCAATATGAACAGTGTTTGTAGGACATCACTGGGCAGGATGTAAAGTAAAAATCCAAATAGAAAAACATAGAAAATACCGAGATATATATATACACCGAGATGTTTTGGCCATATCTCCCAACCCTAGTAAACAGGGTAAACTCCAACGTTTACAGTGGGAAATGTGCAATATCCAGTTAGTCATGAGGCATACAAGTATGAAAACACACGAGGTTGATGTGGGAGAGAATGGGTTTGGATCTGATGAGTCTACATCAGTTTTAGCGGATGTGGAGAGACTGTACATTGTTGTTGTTGTTATGATCAGCAGTGTTTGGGGTCATGTGATCTACCAGTCAAACATTCAGACACAAACTTATGTTCCTCTTGATCTTAAAAACCCTTCTGATCTAAACCAGTTATTAGTTTAGTAGACAAAAATAAGCTCCATCCAAAACATTAAATAAATAATAACTAGATTAGAGACAAACTTTGAATTTGGCTTGAGAAAGCCTGACCAGAAAGTTTGAAGAAGTTTTAAAGCTTAAAGTTTGATGGCTTTGAAGGCAATATAATCTATCAGAAAACAGATGATAGATAGATAGATAGATAGATAGATAGATAGATAGATATTAACATGTTGTTAGCAAGGATTAGCATGTTTTAGCACATTGTTAACATGTTTTACCACATTGTTAACATTAATTAGCATGTTGTTAGCATTAATTAACATAATACTAGCATGAATTGGCATGTTTTTGCACATTGCTAACATGAATTAACAATGCTAACATGAATTAGCATGCTAACAAAGTAACATTGCTAACATGTTAACATGCTGTAACACGTTGCTAGCATGATTTAGCATGTTTTAGCACATTGCTAACGTTTTAACATGTCGCTAGCATGAATTAACACATTGTTAAAATGTTGCTAACATGAAGTATCACAATGTTATCCTGAATTAACATGTTTTAACACATTGCTAGCATGAATTAGCATGTTTTAACACATTGCTAACGTGTTTTGACATTTTGCTAACATGAATTAACATGTTGTTAGCATTAACACAATGCTATCATGAATTAACATGTTTTTGCACATTGCTAACATGAATTAACATGTTTTTGCACATTGGTAACATGAATTAGCACAATGTTAACATAAATTAACATGTTTTATCGCTTTGTTAACATGAATTAACATGTTTTGGCACATTTCTAACATGATTTAACACATTGTTAGCATCATTTAACATCTTGCTAGCATGATTAGCACGTTGTTAGCATGATTTAGCATTTTGTTAACATTTAACATCTTGCTAACATGATTTAACATGTTGCTAGCATTCCCAGAATTCCATTTGTGTTACTTCAGAGTTTATCGAGGAAATGAAGAATGTGTCTGAACGTTTGACCGCTAGTGCGCGTAACAAAGAACTCCATGTGTAGCGTTGTGTGATTGTTATTTATATAATGTGCCATTTAGGATTATTAAATATAGATAAGACTAGTAGGAGCGTTTCGTTGGATCAGTCAGGATCATTTGAACATCGACAGCAGCCCAAAGTTTCAATTATTTCTTTAATGTCTAAATTTCATTACATTATGAAATATCAATTCAAGTTTCAGTTTTAGTAAAGAAAGTGTTGAAGATTGTGACATGTTTCACAACCAGCATCACACTTCATTTTCATCACTAAATTAGATTTGATTGTAAAGTGTAATTTTGCTAATGATATTAAGACTTTACGGGCCCGATCATACACCCGGCGCAATGCAAACGCTTCTCAAACAAGAACAAATGTAGGGCGTTGAATTGATTGGATGGTTGTGGTTTGCTATTGGTGGATCTCATGTGAGTAACAGGTTGCCCCGCCCTCGTCAAATTATTCTGATTCAAGATTATTAAAAGAATAATGATGTGCAGCGATAAATCATTACTGTAATATTCCATGAAAAATAAGAACTGTCAATTTTGATTTTAACAACTCAAACATTATACAGTAACTCACACTGTAATGGCTTGACTGTGTTTGTATGGAGTGGTATTTATTTTGAGTGAAAGATATGACTGGATAGAGCTTGACTAACTTTGTTTATACAGTATATATAGAAACATGTATTTATAATTTGCCACAAAATGTTTATTTTTTTCTCTTGTATACTTCCTGATTTATATTTATATTAAACTGTGAACTGATGACTGGAAAAACTGTGGAGGAAGTGAAAGTAGAACACACACACACACACCAAAGGTTATGAAACTGGAGTGAATGTCTTTACATGTGATGATGATCAACATTGAGTTTTGTGAAAAGTCTCGGATTAAAGACTCAATGTGTAAAAGCTCGAGTGTCCTGGTTGTTTTAACCTTCTCTCTCTCTGTCATTGTGTAAACTACAGATGACCACACAGGAAGTGACTGAACGCAAGAAACCCACCAGAGGTTACTCAACCGAAAAAAGTTCACAGAGAACATTTCTGCCACAATTTGTTTCCTTTTTTTGAAATGCCGTGGCTGCCTGTAGCAGAGCGGGTTCGTTGTAACACACATGGTTTAAAACTTTCCACACATGCCAGGATGACAAAACTTAGTGTATTTACTAGTTGCCATATCAATACTATGTAGAGGAAAAATTTTAAAAAATCTTTGGAAGATATCACTGAACATTTATTTTACCATAGCAAAAGTAAATTTCTACTTAAAGGGATAGTTCACCCAAAAATGAAAATTATCCCATGATTTACTCCCCCTAAAGTCATCCTAGGTGTATATTCTTCTTTCAGACGAATACTGTCGGAGTTATATTAAACACGTCCTGGCTCTTCCAGGCTTTATAATGGCTGTTGGGTTATATTTGAACTCCATAAAAGTGCATCTATCCATCATATAACTGCTCCACACGGCTACGGGGGTTAATAACGGCCTTCTGAAGCGAAGCGTTTGTGTAAGAAAAATATCCATATTTATAAACTTTATAAAGTAAATTATCTAGCTTCCGGCCGATCGCCTTCCGTATTCAACTTACGGAGAAAGTGTAGCGCCTCTCGCAGTTCAAAACGCTGACGTCTGACGACACTGCACACCAGTTACACTCATAACAGAAAAAAAGACTAAGAACATTATTTGACTTATTATTAAATATAGAGATTTTACTAGTATCAGTGTTATTATAGCTAACAAAAACTAAAACCATAAAAAAATACTAACGGACATAAAATAAAAAATTAAAAAAACTTAAACTTTTCTTATTTACATTTAGTTGAAATTAACCTGTTATTTAGTTACATTAACCTGACGTACCAAACTAAAACTGAAATAAAACTTAATAAAAACTATACAAACATTTTTAAACTTAAAAAAAAAAAAAAAAAAATGACAAAACAGAATTTCCAAAACTTTTAACTAAAATTAAAATGAAAGCAGAATTAAATTGAATTCAAAATATTAACAAAAACTATACAGTATCTCAGTGATACTAAAATAACACTAGTGTGGTGTGTTTTATATATAAATGCAGAAATAGTTGCTCCCCTAAAGTTTCTAAATGCGCTCCTAAATTTTTCAGCTTTTATGCCAGTGATTTATTAATGTTAATAAGCACAAAAAAGACTTATTTCAGTTTAAATGTTTATGTATCATTTATATTTCTTTGTTATATTTTTAAGTTATTAAGTGGGGACAGTTTTTAGTTGTGATTTATGATGGTCAAGAATATTTGAATTCTTAAGCTTTATCTTTAAAAAAATAAGAACTTTCTAAAAAAGTACTTTTGGGAATACACTTTTTTTCTTAAGTTAGGAAATACAATAAAAGAAGATTTTTTTTAAATGTTTATGAATCCAGTCACAGGTTTGACATTAAAATGCTTTTGGTGCAGATTATGGATATGGATTTACTGTTTCGGTTCTTTTATGGGGTTTCGCAATCTAACATGCTAAACATGAATCCAGGATCTTAAAAAGTCTTAATTTGACCGTCCACAATTTAAGGGCTTAAAAATGTCTTAAATTGGATCAGAAAGTCTTAAATTCAATATCATGGCATTAAATTAGGGCCCTATGATTTCTGAGATGCAGGAAACATGGACGGAATTGCAGAATCCATTCATAAAAATGTAATTTACTGTATAATGCAGAATGTCACGGAATTTGTCAAATTTTGTATGAATAAATCAACAGTAGGTCAGAACACTTAAAGAGACAGTTCACACATTAATGAGAATCCTGTCCTCATTTCCTCGCCCTAATGTCGTCCCAAACCCGTCAGACTTTCCTTCATCATATAAAGCCATCGAGTCTCTTCAGAACATCTGGAATAATCCGCTCGATCCGTATGGATCAGTTTCTCTTTATGAACTTTCTGAAGCGTCAGTGGAAGTTGCTTAGACTGTCAATGGAGGACAGAAATCTTTCCCATTTCATTACAAATATCTTCATTTGTGTTCAGAAGATGAACGAACGTCAGTCACATTTAATCTGACCATTAAAGTCCAGAAAAATTAAAACAGAATAAACTATAAAACAAAAAAATAAATAACAGATTTCATAGGGCCGTAACTTAAATTGCATGCACTGCAAAAAATGATGTTCTTGTTTTCCAGCACAAATATCAAAACATCCTTAAATCAAGAGACATTTAATGACATGCAAAATGAAGATATTAAGTCTTGTTTTCTGAGAAATTGAACAAAATTGAGTGAGTTTATGCTTAAAACAAGAACAAATATCTGTCATTGGGTATGAAAATGACTTACATTTGAATTAAGTTGATTTTTATGAACATATTGGCAGATATTTGTTCTTGTTTTATTCATAAAATCACTTTCACAAGATTTATATTTGAATTATTTCAAACTTTAAGCTATTTTTTTGTAAAATTTATTAAAAAGTAAAGGAGATCTGTTGGAAATTGTATCCTCAAACTTTGAAGTGTCTCTAATAAAACTCACTTAGACATTTACATTTAAAGAACCATGAAACCTGCAGAAACCCTGAGAGTAAAAGCCATATTGAAGAAATAAAAACACATAAGATATAAGTAAAGCTTTATCTTAACATGTTTAAAGCCCTGTGAACCATGTCTTATACTGTGAGCAAAACTGAATGTCCAACATTTACAATGTTTTTATGGTTAAGTGCTCAACAAGCTTGGGATTTCTCCCAAATGTACCTTTTAATTAAAACGAAACAAGGTTGTATTGTTGTCATGATCACATCATTATGGAAAACATGCACGAACCCAAAGCGTGACGTCACACAGAGCGTTTACAGGAACTTAAACCAAGAAAAATATATAGTATAGTTATATATAGTAATCGATAATCACTCATATCCGCAGCTAAACAAATCTATGAAATCTCAGCAAGAGGAGGCACTTCTCAGGCACTGAGAAGCACAAACACAATCAATAAACTACAGCTGAACATCTTCCACACAAATATCAGATTTAATGTCATTCTCACTCCCTGCACACGAGCGCCACCTCGAGGCTCGTCAGGACTAAAGACTCGTTTCCACATGAAAAATGACTCGTTTTGTAATATTAGCGGTTTGTAAAGGCATCAGACACACAGAGAAAAACATAAGAAGGTCTATCTGTCAATAACTAACAATAAAAATATAGATAGGCCTATTAATAAATATAAAAAAGATATTTTGAAGCAACACATAACTAGATCTAACATCCATCTTGTGAGAATAAAAAGCTAGTTACCAAAAAAAGATTGTTTGATTTACTGATTGCAAAGCCGTTTATTATGAGTCTATAAAAGGTCAAAATTATGACATAATCAATCATTATATAAAGACTTTCTGTCACAATTTCGACTGACTAAGAGATAAGTTCGACTTTTCACCTCATAATTATGAATTCTAAAGTCACAATTAACTTGTATGTCATAATTTTGATGTGTTTTATGTTTTTTTTCCTTATGTAGCGATTTGGGCATGTAGTTAAGGCATCATCTACACTTTCCAGAGTAAAACACTCACATATTCTGAGGTTATGATAATAGTTTTGTTCTATTGTAATTTTTAATTTCTGAGGACGGTTATTTTTCACGAGGGGCGCACGCAGAACATAGCGATCGATAATTATCTAACACCACACATGAAAATAAATAGTCCTACCTATTTGTAGCTCATTCTGGTTAAACTTTTCCATAACATAACGCGCGTGTTCATTGGGACTAACCGTCCTCAGGTGACTAAAGCAGTCGAACGCGTCACAAATTGCCGCGGAAAATCTGACACATCACGTGACCACGCCGTTAAAGAGATAGTTCACCCAAAAATGAAAATTAAACTAACCCTTTAAGTGGTGTACAATTACAAGTACCTTACATGTGTACTTTTTTTGTTGTGTGTTTATATTAATCAATGTGACTAATACTTTTATGTCATGAAATTTTAAATAAAGTGGGGGGAAAGTGTACAGGTGCCGCTGAATGTAGCCGGCTGTGGGCGTCACGTGACCTGGACGTTAACGGGTGCGTCTCAATCAGCTCCTGATCAGATTATGTATATTTGTGATAAAATATGATTGAATAACATAATCAAAAACATCTATACCATGTCATGATGTGTAATGAGTTGGTCCACACTATTTATCTTTCACACTTTCTATTAAGGGAACATAAGCCGAAATTAGCCTAAAGTACCGTGAAGATTAGTCTGGTGTGGTGACAGGACTGCGCGCTACTTTCCAGAGCCCACTGGATTTCGTCCTCCACAAATAAACTTAATAAAGTCTGAACCCCGCTGTCAGTCCAATGGTCGTATTTTTTAAACTCCATTGTTGATTCGGATAGCAAACAACCCTTACTGCACGCACCGCAACAGACTTTTGGGTTGAAATAAAATGCTGTGTGAATTCAACCAGGACTGTAACCACCATAGACATTGAGGGGGACAAGTCCTCCCGAATAATTAGAAATGGCCAAATTGCCCCCCCCAATATTTGATACTGTTGATGCTCCTCTGCTATTACCAGTGTTGGGGGTAACGCATTACAAGTAACTTGAGTTACGTAATCAGATTACTTTTTCAAGTAACTAGTAAAGTAACTTTTAAGCATTACTTTTAAAATTTACAGCAAAATATCTGAGTTACTTTTTCAAATAAGTAACGCAAGTTACTTTGTTTTCCCATTCATTGACTGACCGCTCTCTTGTCCCAATGTTGGGAAAAAAATCATAAGTGCAGAGGCGTTGTGCATAAACATGATGGATATTGTAGCTCTAGACTAAATGTGAGCATGCATTTACTAATCTCACTTGCACAAAGAAGATTCAGTATTTCTCAAAATGAATAAAATCTGTCAAATGCTAAATCAGAACCTTCAATAATTAAATATGTTAAATAAAACAAATATTTTTATGCATTTAATCTCCCTTTATTGACCAATGTACTTGCTGCTGACCTTTGATGATTCAGTTAAATCATAAGCAAAAATTTATTAAATTTTTTTAGTTTTTATTGCTGAAGTGTTAAACTTTCTTCTCCTGCATCCTATTCT
Organism: Coreius guichenoti; assembly: GCA_039654105.1. Taxonomy (NCBI): domain Eukaryota; kingdom Metazoa; phylum Chordata; class Actinopteri; order Cypriniformes; family Gobionidae; genus Coreius; species Coreius guichenoti. Next base: position 686,152 of record CM077181.1, read on the forward strand.
TCCGTTTTCCAGAACGGCAGCACAGCTGAAAGGTTTGTTTGAGTTGCGCCCTCTACTGTACACACGTGAATTTGCATTTCCTTCAGCCTGAGGCTTATTATTCCAATTTTGGTGTGAAAGGGTCTTTACATTTGCCCAAAAATAGAACAATTATGTTATAAAAAAAAACAAGCCTAGCCCAGGTGAGAAAAAGTAACGCAAAAGTAACGCAACACATTACTTTTCTTAAAAAAGTAACTAAGTGTAACTAAGTACCGCAATTAGTTACTTTTTAAGGGAGTAACGCAATATTTTAATGCATTTCTTTTCAAAGTAAGTTTCCCCAACACTGGTCATTACACACCGCTCTGTTTGTTGCTAGGATCACAAAAGTAAAATGTTAAATTTTTAGGTTGGTCTGCCTCAGTGGTCTAACAGCGTTCGTCACTGTCAGAATGAGTGAAATGGCCAATCAAATCAAAGAAGGAGGGGCTTACTGTTAGTGCAAATTCCAGCGCGACACTTTAGTTATAGCAATAAATAAAACAAAAATTAAATAAACCAATACCCCCCCCCCCCACCCCCCCCAACGTTAGGGAGCAAACGTTTCAGTGCACTGACTACTGAACTAAGGAGCTGATTGAGACTGTTCCTGGATCAGTATCTCCTACGTTTATCTCTGAAGAGACCAAATGTGATGTTAAAAACCTGTGCTAGTGCACCCAGATACTTGAAACCTTTTATGGCTCTACAAAACCTGAAGCATTTTAAAGCATTAGAGACACAGTCACAATCAAACTGGGACAGAGAATTTGCACAATATTTTTAATCCAGTTCAAACAGAAGAAGAGCTGCAGCAAACATGGAGAATCAGAGCTGGAACAGAAGAATCAATGTCCTGAGAATAGAGAGAAAGCACATCGATATGGCCTTCAAACCTCGTCCAGACCAGACAGAAACATCTGACCGGACAGGGTTTTAATGCACCTGGTCATTCCCTGGTCACCTGTTACATCATTATGATACAGACCTCGAGCCTTCTAGGAGTCAATCACAAACGTTCATGAATACAGCATCAATAAATGCACATAATGCAGAGCGCGTGTGACCTTTGACCTGTGAGGCCGTTTTTGGAGCAGCGCCTGGTCTTTGGTATCTAGCTGTGCAGGAACTGAAGGCAGTCAGTTTGGTTACGGTGAGCAGGTTTGGCCACCTGATTGTACAAATGCAACAGTTCCCGTTTGTTTGGTTTTGCCACGAGAAAAAAGACACAAAAAGAAAGAATCGAGGGATTCACGTCCAGCATTCCAGATTCTGCGCAGCAACCGGGAAGCGCGTCTGCTTCCCGTCATCGTGACAGCATGAGGTATGTAGTGTAAATATCCACACTTCACAACAACGTTCCCGTGCATTCATGAGTGATTATATTCATATCATATTAAAAATAATGAGAGTTCACTTAAAAACATCACAGTACTTCCTGAGAGAGACGCCTTCCTGTTAGGGAAAGCAAAAATGTGAGATTGGACACAAACATCCGGCCCTGTGGATAAGAGAGGACGATGTTCATGCAGAGATCCAGACGTTCATCTGACTGTCTCTCTGGAGCGTCTGGACTTTGCTTTGGTTGTGGAATGATTTGATGGTTATGCTGAGAACTTCATCACACCATTCATGGGTGAATCTCATGAAACCTCTGGAAAAACATGATATTTTGATCCAAAAATCAGCAGAAAGAAAAGAGAAATTATATTTTGCATAAGGAAAATGTTGGATCTTTAAGATGTTTTAAATTGTGATCATGACGATTAAATTCAAGACATGTTAATGGCTCTAAAAACAGGCTTCAATTTCCTTATAAAAATTATTCATTATTTATATATATATATATATATATATATATATAGATTTGTGCTGTCAAATCGATTAATCGCACCTAACATAAAACTTTGTAAATATATAATGTGTGTATATGATGAAAAAAACATATATATATATATACACACACATACATATATATATATATATATACACACGCACGCACACACACATATATATATAATATATATTAGTGCTGTCAAATCAATTAATCGCTTCTAACATAAAACTTTGTAAATATATAATATGTGTGTGTGTGTGTGTGTATATATATATATATATATATATATATACATACTGTTTATAGACTGTATACACACACACACACACATATATATAATATATATTATAATATATATTAGTGCTGTCAAATCGATTAATCGCTTCTAACACACAACTTTGTAAATATATAATATGTGTGTGTGTATATATATATATATATATATATATATATATATATACACACTGTACATACACATACATATATATATATTATATCAGTGCTGTCAAATCGATTAATCTCAATTAATCGCATCTAACATTAAACTTTGTAAATATGTGTTTGTGTGTATATATATATATAAATTATTGTTGTCAAATCAATTAATAACCATTAAGCTCATCTAACATAAAAGTTTGTAAATATATACATGTGTATATAAATTATTATATATATATATATATATATATATATATATATATATATATATATATTAGTGCTGTCAAATCGATTAATTGCGATTAATCGCTTCTAACCCAAAACTTTGTAAATATATGTGTGTGTGTGTATATATGTGTGTATATATATATATATATATATACTGTTTATACACTGTATACACACACACATATATATATATATATAATATATATTAGTGCTGTCAAATCGATTAATTGCGATTAATCGCTTCTAACCCAAAACTTTGTAAAAATATAATATGTGTGTATATATATATATATATATATATACACACTGTATACACACACACACACACACACATATATATATTATATTAGTGCTGTCAAATCGATTAATCTCAATTAATCGCATCTAACATAAAACTTTGTAAATATATGTGTTTGTGTGTGTATATATAAATTATTGTTGTCAAATCAATTTCTAACATAAACATAAAATCTAACATAAAAGTTTGTAAATATATACATGTGTATATGTGTATATAAATGATGTATTATATATATATATATATACACACACACACACATTATATATATATAGTTGTTGAATCGATTAATCGCGGTTAATCACATCTAGCATAAAAATTTTTTTTTTTCATGAGATTCACCCACATATTCAAAACTTGCCCTGAGATCCAGATGAAATAAGCGTACGAGCGAATCCCATCGAGGGCCGATCGATCACTCGATCAAACATCTAGTGAGACATTCAGCTGGTTTCAGAGGTATTTGACAGTTGTTCTGAGAGACAGACGGGCTCTGACATCATCAAACGTTTGAGCAGATACATTTCCAAGAACCCTATGAAATGATCCCGCCCTCAGGTCCAGACGGGCAGATGGGCGGCGAGCAGGAGCGCAGGGTCCTAAAACCACGTCAGCATTTCTGATTCTGACGCATTCAAATCGATTCTAAAAAAAAAACAACAATAAAAACTCATTCAGAAAAGGTCTAAACTACAGATCCTGAGGTAAAAGACATTCCCGTAACGTTCCACCGCTGAATGTTTGAGGTATGAATGTAAAATGAGGAAACTTGAGAGAAAAAGTTCATTCAGGAAAATAAGTCACGAAACATAAAATCAAGAAGACAGATCGAAACACACTCTAAATAAAAATCTTCAAGTTCTGTAAAACCTGCCCGTCGTTTGGCTGAACGTTCTGACTGTATTTAGCGTTTTATTAAACGCCAGACGTCGTTCATGAAACACAAGCGCTCATAAATCCATTCTTACGTTGCATTGAATTGATTGTGACAGTAAGAGTGTTTTTGATCCTGTGATTCCTGAATGAGGCCCAGCGATGTTATTTTATGCATGTGTCCATGTACGTGTGCGAAAACCGCAAATATGTTTCTAAACACGCGGACAGCCGATGTCGACGGGAGAATGAGGTACTGGTTGTTCAACAGTTTGATTTTTGTGTCCAGAGCCAGGCGGCAGATGGCGATTCGGCTCGGGTTACGGGGAGCCGCTGGTGGACGGCTCCGCTGAGCTCCGCCCCTTGGAGGAGGAGGAAGAGGTGGGGCTTTGGCTGGGGGCGGAGCTAGAGAAGGTGAACAGGCCGCTGGGTCCAGCTGGAGGAGCGTGAGCCGCGGCAGACGCACTCACACCCGCAGCCGCCGACTTCTGCGCAAACAGAGTTCCTGTGACAGAAATCGACATTTAAAAACCCTGATCAGCACTGATTAATCGTGATACACCGGAATTATTTTTTTTTTACTGAAACTAAAAACGTGTGTGTACAAAATATTTATTCACTTCTATTCTATTATTTCCAATAACTAAATAAAATAATTTTGCTTATTTTTTTTTATTTAATAATGTTATTTAATAATATATATATATGCAGTCTGTGTTTTTGTGTATATATATATATATATATATACACACTGAAACCGAAAAACATGTTGTGTACAAAATATTAGATTTTTATTATTTATATTTATTTATTCACTTGTATTCTATTATTTCTACATAAAAAACTAAATAAAATAATTTTACATATTTTTTGCTTATTTTTTATTTGTATTTATATGATTATTTATTTATTTGATTATTTACTTTTACATTTAAATGTTTTTTTATTTTTTTATTTTAAATTGAATAACGTTTATATATATATATATAGCCTATATTTATTAGTACTGTCAAATCGATTTATCGCATCTAACATAAAAGTTTGTTTATATAATATGTTTGTATGTATATATGTATATGTATATATATGTATACACATACACACACACACATACATATATATATATATATTATATATAGACATATATTATATAAACAAACTTTTATGTTAGATGCAATTAATCGATTTGACAGCACTTCAGTCACACACATCGAATGTGCAAAAAATAGATGGTGACAGTCAAAAAAATGATTTCTGCCCTCCAGAACTGTTGCTGAACTTTCAGTGCATCACTACTGATTAAAATATAACAATAATTAACCTTTCACTCCACGCAATGCATTCTGGAGCGAGCGATACCTGAGTAAATGATGCCGTTCACTTCCACTGATACACTGATACTCGCTGCTCCGGTGGAGGAAATACTCACGGCCAGATCCTGCTTCTCTTCTGCAGAAACAAACACTCATGAACACACACTTCAGTACATCACACACAGACAAACCCCCTCTGTCCAGCCCTGCACTGACCCCTGGCTGGAGCTCCCAGCCGCAGGTTCATGGGCATCTGCGAGGCCATGACCATCAGGTTGTGCTGGAAGGCCTGCTGCATGAGTCTCTGCTGCTCTTCGGCCAGACGGGCCATCTTCCGCTCCGGCCCTTCCGTCTCCAGCTTCTCTCGGAGCTGCTCCAGTGTGGCGGCCCGCGCCAGCCCTGCCTGATGCTGCCCCAACGCCAGAGCGATAGAGGGAGAGCGGCCCGCCAACAGAGACGGGACAGCATCCTCTGGAGGAGAGACCAGAACCCATGGATGAGGAGAACGTCTCACTCACACACACACACACACTCTCACTCACACACACTCTCACTCACACGCTAACACACACGCTCACAAACACACACACACACACTCTCAAACTCACTCACACATTCACACACTCACTCACTCACTCACACACTCACTCACTCACTCACTCACACACTCACTCACTCACTCACTCACTCACTCACTCACTCACTCACTCACTCACTCACTCTCACATTCACTCACACACTCACTCTCACATTCACTCACACATTCACTCACACACTCATCTCCCTCACTCACTCACTCACACACTCACTCACTCTCACATTCACATTCACTCTCACATTCACTCACACATTCACTCACACACTCACTCACACACACACTCACACACTCACACACTCACACACTCACACACACACACACACACACACACACACACACACACACACACACACACTCTCACTCACACACACTCTCACTCACACACACTCTCACTCACACGCTCACAAACACACACACACACACACAGATAAACTGACCATTTGAAAAAAAATAGCAATAAACCACTCAAGGCTGATTTTATGGACAGCATATGTCATTTACCACATGAAACGTCCTGTAACGCCAATAACACACAATAACGCCATCAACGCCCCCAAAAGTAACATAATTATTAAGATAATGTGATTCTGGAACAGAATCAATTTAAACAATTTAAATTAATAAAATATTTTTAACAATAATGATAATAAAAAGAGAAAGTCTCATGAAGGACAGCAGATTCATTGAATATGAGTGAGTAAATGTCTAAAGGTGCAGTTCCTGCTCGTGTCGGCAGGAGGCGCTCTAACAGCACAGATGAACTGAACTGAACACACATGGCTAAACAATTCTGAACAGTCTGTTTCTTTTTATCAGGCACTAAAACAGCATGAACACATTCACTCGCTCTACAGACATACAGACATGAGTTCTGCTTGATTATTCCTCTGATCGGGTTATTTAATCTAATCGCAATTATTTGAGATAATTCTTTAGTTTAAATGGCAGGGATTAATAAATAAAAAATATTCAATAAAACAAAACAAAATGCAACTACTTACGTTTATATATATATATATATATATATATATACACACACACACACACACACACATATATTATGTAAACACACAGATATGTATATACATAATATATTATATATTATGTATTATATTATATTATATATTATATTGAATTTACAGCATTGAGGTAAATCATATGGGCCTATTTTGTTATAATGTCTACTAATATATCATATACAATTTAAAGTATTAAGTAATGTATTAGTCTTGCACTGTAGGTGACATGAACATATCAGAATTAAATCATTAATCGCAGTTATTTATTCGACAATTAATCATTTGCACAAAATTCATGATTGTGATTCGTGACGAGCCTAACCTTCAGTCCATGTCAGTAGTTTTGAGCCCATCTTTATGTTATTGTACTACTTACCATAATTACACATTTAAAATTCAGTCTCACTTGCTGGAAGACCAAAAAAATTCAAGGCTCAGTTTCTTCATTATACATCTGTGTCCAATCAAATGCTCTCTAGAATGAGAATGCCCCGCCCCCTAAACTATAATCCACCAGCCATCGACTAGCAATAGTAGCAATTCATGGTTGTGACAATAACTAAGTTGTCAAGCGTCACTCACCCAGTCCCTTCTTCAGAGACGGCCCCGCAGACACCTGGAATCCATTCAGGGCCCCCAGTGCCGATAGGTGCATCTTGGGGGGGGACAGGATGTGAGGGGCGGAGCTGGGGGAGGGGCTAAAGCGGAACAGGCTGTTGCTGTAACTGGGCCGACGGCCTTCGCGACGGTTGCTGTCGATGGCGGCCTGCAGCTCACTGGGAGAACTCAAGGCCTTCCGCTCACACTCGTACGGATACAGATACTTCATATACCTGAGACAGAGAGAGAGACAGACGTCAACACTACTGAACTCTGAACACTACTGAACACGGCTGAAAACTACTGAACACCACTTAACACTGAACACCTCTGAACACTAAACACTACTGAACACTACTAAACACTGAACACTACTACTGAACACCGAACACTACTAAACACTACTACTGAACACCACTGAGCACTACTGAACACTACTACTGAACACCACTGAGCACTACTGAACACTACTAAACACTGAGCACTACTGAAAACTGAGCACTACTGAACGCTACTGAACACTATTGAACACTGAGCACTACTGAGCACTACTGAACACTCAACACTACTCAACACTACTGAACACTAACACTACTAAACACTATTAAACACTACTGAACACTACTGAACACCACCGAACACCACCGAACAGTAACACTACTAAACACTACTGAACACTAACACTACTAAACACTGTTAAACACTGCTAAACACTGAACACTACTACTGAATACTACTGAACACTACCGAACACCACCAAACACCACTGAACACCACTGAACACTAATACTACTAAACACTATTAAACATTACTGAACACTACTACTGAACAGTACTGAACACCACCGGACACCACCAAACACTACTGATTACTGAACACTACTGAACACCACTAAACACCACACCACCGAACATCACCAAACACCGAACACTACTGAACACCAAATCACCACTGAACACTACTGAACACTACTGAACACTATTAAACACTGCTAAACACTGCTACTGAACACTACTGAACACTGAGTACTACTGAACACTGAACACTAGTGAGCACTACTGAACACTACTGGACACTACTGAACACTACTGAACACTGAGCACTATTGAACACTGAGCACTACTGAGCACTACTGAACACTACTGAACAGTGAGCACTATTGAACACTGAGCACTACTGAGCACTACTGAACACCACTGAATGCTACTGAGCACTACTGAACACTGCTGAACACTACTGAACACTGAGCACTATTGAACACTGAGCACTACTGAGCACTACTGAGCACCACTGAACACTACTGAACAGTGAGCACTATTGAACACTGAGCACTACTGAACACCACTGAACGCTACTGAGCACTACTGAACACTGCTGAACACTACTGAGCACTACTGAACAGTGAGCACTACTGAACTCTACTGAAGACTGAGCACTACTGAAGACTGAGCACTACTGAACACTGAGCACTACTGAACACTGAGCACTACTGAACTCTACTGAACACTGAGCACTACTGAACACTGAGCACTACTGAACACTGAGCACTACTCAACACTGAGCACTACTGAACACTGAGCACTACTGAACACTACTCAACACTACTCAACACTACTCAACACT